>JAXQQM020058521.1:0-42737 GCA_034641835.2 Pinus albicaulis | reverse complement strand
AGACCCTTAGCAAGAATTTGTGCCAGATTGACACATAAATCCTTGATTAGGCCTAAACACTTGACTCTGTTTGAATCAAAGGAATATAGGTCCTTGTAAGGTTTAGTAATTTCTAGCCCTAATGTCTCCATCACCACTTTTGGCATAAGGTTGTCAGAGGCACCAGAGTCTAGCATGGCATTGTGTAAAATCTTATCATGTATATTTAAGCTAACATAAAATGGAGGAATGGTTCCTTCTTGGTATTTCCCTTCTACTTTAGGACCAAACAACAATTCTAGTTTATCATCTGTCAAGTTTAATGTATCAGTGTGTTGAAGCCCCGAAAATCGGGTCTACAACAAAGGGGATACCCACTTGGTCCTGACCTTGGTTAGCAGCTCCTTTTCCGTTTGGTGTAGTGGGTCCGACTGGGGATAATGGACTAGTTTCTCAATATGTGTGTGTGTGTTGAGAATTGATATTTCCTTTCTAAAAAGTTCCTAAGTGAAATGCTTTTATTCTATTTCTAATCTAATAAGATGCAAATTGTATTCTAATTAAACAGAAATATCTAATTCTAAACTAACCCGGGTTGTAATTTTTCTATTATGTGATCTAAAATGATTTCAAATAACAATTGGTAATAAAGATCATTCAACTGTTATAAGAAAATAATTCAATAAAGATAAACCACTTCGTATAAAAAGTTAGACGAAACAGTTGTGAAAAACATATCACATAATAAGCTATTCATATATTAAGCACAAATAAATAGCTATCACCGTACAAAAGTGCCAAATGATAACTCAAGAATTCAAGCATCAAAATATAAATAACTAAACATAAATATCACTTTAACACAAAGGCAAAAATAGTTAAGAGATAAAAGTACCACTTATAACTAGTTCTACTCATGAGCTTCAAGCAATAATGAATTATCTCTTCTTAATCCAACATCCACTAAGAGTACAAAAGTGCAACATCAGTAGTAGATATTAAACGTAGATATCAATAAATCTTGTTCCATTCATTCATCAAAACCTCCTCTGAGGGTGCAAAAGTGCATGTTCCGAGGACAAGTTTTTGACAAATTTCAAGACCCTTCTCTAAATGCATGAGAAGGGTTTAAATACTACTAACTAAATCTAAAAATAATTTATTACAAAAATGTAGGATATGGTTTAAATGACCATCCTCTTTTTAGGAAAAAATAAAGCAAAACTAATACTAAATCTAAAATTAAAATTTAACAACTAACTAATTGTGAATCTGTTCTTTGGAATTGCAAGCGTTCAACATCGATCTGAGAAGAATAGGCTGGCCGACTTCAGACTTCAACTGTCCTGTGAAAATGAAATCGGCAAGAGCTGGCGCCATCTTCTTAGTAGAATTAATGATACACTTGAGAGTCATACACTGGCTGTGTGGTTTTACCAGACATGTCCAGTAAGAATCCCAATTTAACTTTGTTAATCCTTTAATCAATTATGCCTTTTCTTGGGCTTTCTGTTTCCAGTCTATCTACAGTTGCTGTGCTTTTGGTAGGTACCCTGGAGTAGTTTCAGAGATCAGATTTGCCTTGTGTAAATTTTCATTTATACAATCAATAATATCGCTGGCTATTGTGGCTGCTTCTTCTGCCGCTTGCTATGCCTTCTTGATCTGTGCATCCCAATTATTAAAAAGTATTTCTTTGTGATTTTCATTGATTATAGGTGCACCTGATCTTTTCCCCTCCTCTGTTTCTTTCCAATCCAAATAGTCAATAACTCTTTTATCAGTTAAATTATAATCATGTCGTAAATCTATGACATGATTAGTGATTTTATCACTTTCTTCACAATAAGAGTTCCATTATGATATTCTTTGGCATAATATTTCTTATTGTTGCAGTAGTTGGTCATTTAGGGAAATAGACTCTGTGATAAATTTTTTGAGCTTGGGATCATCTTTGTGCATTTCTTGCATAACCTGTGGCTGTTTCTCTTTTTCGGCCAAACTGTTCTGATATCCAATATGCATTTGTTGAAAATCTTGCTGTAATTTTTCAAGTTGTTTCTGAGCTTCACTGTTAGCATTGGCTTCTTGCAGCTGTTGTTGCAAGACCTGTATATGATCTTCTTTCTCATTCAATAATTTCCGTACCTCAGATGCTTTGTCAATGGCTGCAGAGGCATAAGCTCTTGTGATCTGAGATAATTTAGTGAGATTTTCAGTTGGATCAGTAGTAGGATCTTGCCATAGAACATCTAGGTGTTTTGCATCATGAGAGAGTACATTTTCTAATTTCCTTTTCTTCCTTTGTCTTCTTACCACTGCCTTGTGTTGTGGACTATATAATACATCAAGAGGAGGAATTTCCTCTATCTTGAGCATGAGTTCAGAAGATGGGGTTATGGGAATATTTTCTGTTTCTGAGACATTGGTAGTTACTCCTGTGACTATATTTATTGTTTTTTGTACATTGCTCATAGGTGTCTGTGTGTTTTTTGCTTCAATATTAATCAAATCATTGAATGTTTCCCATTCCTTATCTAATTCAGTTCTGGCTGATGATTGTTGTACAATGAGAGGGGGAAGATCTAACTGTGGAGAGGTTGAAATCTATTGCTCTGAGAGTTATTTAGACTGGGAAGTATCCCTTACTGACTCTTCACTTTTAGAGTGTTCAGAGGTTTCTCTTCCGGACTTTGACTTAGACCTATTTGTACCTGAACTTCTACTAAGACTGACACTAGGAGTTGGTTCCCTTATGGGTTCCAAGCGTAATTTATCCAAAGGGATAGTATTTTACCTCCTTTCTCTGTATATTTTGAATTCTTGAAACTTTGCTGGAGGAAACCGTATTTGAGCCAAATGTAGAATCTCTTTAAGTGTGCCTCTTTCTTGGAGCATGTCATCAAACAAATCTTCTTCTTTAGAAAACACTCTTATCTTGACTACAGTAGTGAAATTTTTAACAATATCATATGGGTCGAATGGTCTTCTTGGAAATTTGAACAAATGTAAACATGTAATATTGTTTACTTCTTTAAATGCATGACCAACATCAAATAATGAAAAGGCCCCACAGGCTACAGGAAATTGAGGCCAGATAGCCTTCTTCTTGTCCTTCAAATCTTTAGTCAAACCTCCTTCTCTGCAGGTTTGATAAGCAATTTCTCGGGCAATGATTTTATCAGGAACATGCAATGGTAAAACATGAGGGGAAGCAAAACTTCAAAAAACCATAACATATGTAAACAATTCTTCTCCAAACCATCTCGCAACAGGTAGGATGTCTACCTCTGCTTCAGGAGAAAACCTTGGAGCATCTTTATCATACAATATTCTGTACAGGGGCAACATGATGCCATGGCAAATCTTGTAAAAATAGGGAATGAACTCTGAATCCTACAATTATTTGTGATAAACATGAATGGGTAGGGGATCTTGAGTTGTCCATTTCCAACCCATTAACAGAAACTTAGAAACATAACAGATTGAATCCATCACATAAGCAGATAAATAAAAAGGAGGATAAATCCTCTGAGAAACAATTCTCTTAGACCGATAATTAAAAATAGCCATGGCTAAGTTGTCAGATAATATCTTAGCCCAATCCACAATAGTAGCATTAACAACAGCATTCAATAACGGTAGCCATTCAGACAAAAAATTATTAATGTCAGGCTTTCCAAAAATCCTACAAAGCATAGCAGCAGCAAAGCAATATTGAGAAGTGAGAGAACCAGTACTATACATACCGTGTTTATCTTTCTTCAGTGGTTCGTCTCTCCTTGACCAATGCTTGGTGCATTCTGCCAAGTTTTCATTTTCTTTGGCAAACTTCTCCATGAACTGTTTGTTATAAGTTGCCTGTGGCTTCGGCAAATGATACATGAGTCTCAAATCTTGTGGAGTAAATGAACCAATGAGCTCTTGACCCTGAGTCTTAAACTGTCTATTTGTAATATCAGTACTGTCGAGTGCCCATTTGACCATGTCTGTGTATGGAATAATTCTAGGTCTCGCTGCTATTCGGTGCAAGAATGAACAAGCTAACTCTGTAATGGATGCATCAGAAGACCCATGCGAGCCTGCAGTAGCTGTAACCTCCATTACTCTAGGGTTCTCTTCTTCAAATAGATTATACATTCCCTCCCAAGTAGTGATACCAGCGTCTTTGTTACAGGCGGTGTTTGTGTATAAGAGCGCCATCTCTTTGTCCTGAGAACTTAGAACCTTGTCTTTCTTTCCCATAATACTCTGAATACTGCTTTGCATAGTTCTCAGTTCTTCACTCCTGCAATTCACGAATTAAGTGAGAATAATGATAGAAAAAAGGTGACAGGAAAGTTTTAAATGATGAAGACTTATAAAATATATCACCTTACGTGAACTAACTCTTCGATCAGAACGAAACCATTTTTCATTAATGAGTGACAACCAATTCATTGATTAACATTAAAGCGCATAACCAGGTCTTGATTTATGGAAATATTTTATCGTATAATGAGCCTTAAAAGATCTACGATAAGGTGATCTGTGATTTGCTTCGCAATGTTGCGAAATCGCAATATCGCAGATCGCAATCTCGTGGAATCACAATAGCGCAATATTGTAACATCGTGAAATCGCTATATCGTAATATCGCAAGATCGCAAGACATAACATATGACAAACATCCGTTAATGCATTTTCTTGCGAGACGCGATTTGCGACATATGTTATCGCACATCGGTGATTTGCGGTTTTTTAGCATAAGATATGACATTCTAAGCATGCGATGCGATGAATGTTCTTATAGTGCGTAATTTCGCATCGCGATCTCACAATTTTTAGTGTTCCGCTTATAAAGAGGCATTCATTACCTTTTTGCAATGCGATATTCATTAAAGAGTGATTTTATTCTATGTTATCATAAAAATTAAGTTTTTTAGATTTTTCAAGGAATATTTTCCTAAGTTAATGATAGTAAGTCTTATTGAAGGAAGGAAAAACAAGTTCTTAAAAAGAAAATATTTTTTAATTTTTTTGAATAAGGGTCCCCATTTATTTAGTATTAGTGATAATGCTAAATAAAAAGGGGGGGTTGTTGCTGGCCACAACACAGTGTCACTTCCTATATTGAAATCTTTCAAAACTTGATTTTTATATACATCCTGGGTTAATAGTTCAGCTAAGGGTATGCTAATTTTGATCTTGGAAATTTCACCCTCAAGGCTGAAAGGGACTAATGTTTTTGACATATTTACATCTTTTTTTTCAATCATAATCTTTTCAGCAATTCTGATTTGCTAAGTTTTACTAGGACTATTATTTAGGACAGGTTTTTCAGGGCCACTAGCAGAAGTACTAGGGCAACTTAGGTCAACGCTTTGCTGATTGGTTTTGTCCTTGTTTGAGTCAGTTTTGTTAGTCAAAGTGTTATTTCTTTTTGTTGTCTTTTTAGGAAGATTTTCTAAAGTTTTCCTAACAGCAGTGTCTATGTTTTTATCATTAGAAGTTTCTGGGTTCCTTTTGCTTCTAAGATCATATTGTCTGTGCACTTCCATTATAGAATTTTCAAACCCCAACTGGTAGTCTTCAAAATCCTAATGATTACTTTCAATTTGTTCTGAGGAGAAGAAACCTTGCTCTTCTTCAGTGAGGAAAACATCTGTCTCACTGTCATATTCTATCAGATTTACATGATTTTCTTCCAACCTGTTAGTTTTCTTTTCTTCTTCTTGATATACATAGTTTTCTTGAAAGGGAGGCCTAATTTGTTGGTCATTATCTCTTTGTCTATTTTAAATAGGATCTCTTATGAAGTTGGGATTTCTATTTTTGTTTTGTGGATTAATTTGGTTTTCTCTAGGAGGCACTCTATCATTTAAGTTTATATTTTCAAGCATTCTTTCCATTACCCTCAATAAGTTGTCAATTTTGGCATCATATGATGAGGTCGATGCCATTGTTTCATATTTATCTGTGACTCTTTTCTATGATCTCAATCTAGCTCTTTTCTCAATCAGATTTTCTTCTACACTAATAGCCCCTCTTTTCATTTCTTCTAAAGTCAAGGGGTATCTTTCTTTTCGCTAGTAGGCCATGTCTAGGTCAAAGCCTTCGGGAAACTTAGCTAAGGCTAAGCCTAGTGGAGGTTTCATGTTTGGGGGAAGTGCATTGTAAACACTATTGAATCTAGTGCAATAATCTTGGACACTTTCCCCAGTATTTCTTTTGAGGTTGCTATATTCTAAAAGGATTTGGAGAGGGTTCTTTTTAATTTCCCATTTGTTTATGAATGTTTGGTATAAAGAAGCGAGATCATTAATGCTATTAGGAGTTAAGCTCTTAAACCATTTCTTGGATTCTCCTCCTAAACTTTGGGCAAAGATTCTCATCTTAATGGTCTCTTCTTCTATTTCTATGTAATCAAAGGCATCATCCATTTTATCTAGATGTTGTTTGGCAGTAGTAGATTCAGTTCCAGTGAAATGGGGAATTCTAGATTGATAATCATTTGTTAAATGGACCAGAGGTTGAGGTAACACTAATGGGGCATACCATACTGCCATGGTGGGAACAAATGGGGGATTTACAAGAGGTGGATTTGTGAAAGGGAAAGTGGGATGAAAAGGAATGTTTTGAATAGTGGATGTGTGGATGGGAGTGGTGGAAATACTTGGACAAACAGGCTGATTATGAGCAGATTTTCTATGTAAAGAGCTGAAGTGGTGGAGAAGCTGAAAATCAGGAGGAGTGGAAGGAGATGCTTCTCTGCTAAAGTTCTGCTGCAAATTTGTGGGCTCAAAGTCAGATTGGTCAATATCACTATGTGAATTGGTTCTAAATATTTTATTTGTATGAGATAAGTCAAAGTGAGGATCTTTCAAGATTGTAAGGTTTTCAAGGTGTTATTGCCTAAATCTACCTTAGGCTGAAGGAAGGTAGAGTTTAGGGTAACATCAAACCACGCTCAGTCTGGTAGCTAGCCCTACCAGAATAGGATAGGGCTCTCTCCGGGTCAATCTCAGCAAAAATAATCAATAGGGCTTGAGATGACTTGAAATAAAAGCTAATTTTAGGCTAGGTATATAAGTAAAGGAGTTTGATTTTTTTTTGGGGGGTTTTTGTTGGATCAAAGGGAAAGGCAGTTTTGGGTGCGGGGATAAGGCCTAGTTTTTGCAGAGTTTTGATTGGGGCAAGGAAGGAAATTATTTTAATGCTTTAGATTGAATGAATGGATGGATCAGACCGGTGAGGAGCTGAACAGGGCAAGAGGGTCTCAAGAGTCCTCCTCAAACAGATGAAAACATGGAAAATTAAACAAAATGAAGGTAGAGCAAAGCAAGCTAATGAATTCCACCTTTAACACTGATTTGTTTAATTTAAGAAGAAAAGAGAAGGGAAAATGATACACATAAAAATCAGTGAACTTACAATTACATAGAGAAAAACACCATCAAAACATAGAGCCACATGCATCCCAAAGAGTGCTACAAACCCTGGTCTATTCCTTTGCCAAAAGTGCAGAGATGAAATGTACAATGAAGTGCCAAGCAATCCCAAGTGTCCAACCCTGAAAATGACTGAGAAAATACATCATATAGACAAGCCTAACTCCTTCCCATGCCTCTAGGGGTCGAGATCATCATTCTAGGAGCTGTTTCAACCATATCTAAACTAGGAACTAGAAAATAGGCAATGAAACAACTTGCCTCTATATGCTAGGAAACTGATCCATTCACTTACATTTCACCTTTTGGTGAATGAATCTTCTATAATGAGTAAAAATGTGCCAAAATTACATCATGGTCATGAAATTACATCAAGGTACATCAAGAGTTACATGAAAAAGTTAAATTGGCCAAAACTAGGCGAAATTTTGAGCTGCTGAGTGAAAAATAGGCCAAATTCCTCTATGCGCCGCGCCTGGAATCTCTATGCGTAGCACAAGTTTGGAGCTGATTTGAGGCCCTTCCTGAAGTCCAAATTGAGTGCAGGATAGCTTGTTGGAAAGCCCTGCCTGTATACTTTCTAACCCAAGTGGAATTTCTGGATTTGGTTGCCATTTTCCTCTACAAAAGTTCAATCTCCCAATATTTCTTCCTGTGTGTGCAAAAAGTGGCAGAAAGGCCATTTTTAGGGTGTTTTTGACCCTTTAGGAAACCCATAACTTGATGAAATCCTTAGGTAATCCATTAGCATGCATAAATTTTAATAAAAAAATCCATAAATGCAAAGTTTTTCCCCTGAAGAGCTGCCAATTATAAGCACGCGCCAAGTGGCGCTACGCGTCGGGCAGGAAAATCTGTTTTTAGGCACAAAAATTCAAAATTGACAAAAGTTTTCCCAAATTTCTTGAAATTTGGGCTGAAGGTCCCTCATCAAGTGCTGTGCTTAGCCAAAGAATCTTCGGCCAAAATTTGGAGCCTATCATGCCTTTTGCGCTGCTTTAGTGCCCTACTTAGCCTTGCCTTCAGGATTTTAATCCTCACTTTGCAAACGTGATTGCGCGCCCAATAGTGGTTCTTCATGTGTTTGAGCATGTTCTTCTCCTTGTCGGCCTTCTCCAACAGCTTCTCAAGATGAATTTTGACCCTCTCAAGCCAAGTCTCTCTATCAGCCTCGATCTCCCACTCAATAGGTGTCATCTCGGTTGGGCTTCTCCGGGCAGCTTGCTGATTCTCACGGATGTTTTGCAACTCCATGATCATCTGCTGATCCTCCAACTATTTGTTTCGCTGCTCCAGATATTTTATGATGCATTGAGCTCTCTGCAACTTGTCGTTCAATGTGTCGATCTTGGCCTTCTACTCTTGAATGATCTCTCTCAATTTTGAGCTTGGAGAGCTCAAATCCTCATCAATCAATATGAAATCAGTATCCTGGCCTCCTGAAGGGCCCTCATCCTACATGGGCCTCTTACCTCTGTCCTATACTTGTACCTGTGTTGCTGATGACGAAAATGAGACCCCTTCCACCCTGGGTGGAGATAGTACTCGTCGGGCTGCTGCAAATAATACTCTTGTGCCTCTCTGATAAGTGAGATACAGTAGCACACTGATAGGCTCTATCTCGAGACCTTCAGGCTGATGTGAAGGTTCACCTGCATCATGGACAATCTCCGGAGGAGGCTGAGGGGCTATGAAGAAGTCATAGGAAATGAAATCTTCCCATGAAATGCCCTGCAATCCAAGATGATGTACAACAATGATCTTGATGAGTGCATAGTGATAAATACTATTGTACTGTTGCTCGGGAGTCTTCTTCTGCACAAGAGTGGTCATTCTCTTGATGTTCTGGCACATGAAATATGGAATGTTCATCATCCTCACTCTCATGAAATGCATCAATAACCTGATGTGGTAGGCATAGAGGCGTGAAAATCGGCCCTCATAACTGAAGTATTTGATAATGAGTCTCATCAAAGGTGCATAGGATTCCTTTAGAAACCAAAATGGGAATACCCTGCTGAGCTGTCTCACATAGCTAGGCCTGATGTATGGTTGATAATGCACTCTGTCCACCTACTGTCTTTTGTTCCACTCTTCACCTACATTCGGTATTCCTGTTGCTTGAGAAATGGTTTCCGGTGTCAAGGTGAAATTTACACCAACAAGAGTTACCTAACCATCATGCAAATGTAAAACAAACAAACGAGCCAACTCCTGATGATGCTGAATCCGAGCAATCATCTCACAGTACTGATAGCATGACTGCTCTCGAAAACATGCCATGGCAAGTGGGCAGGCCTGCAACTGAGTCAATGAGGTGGGCTCTTCTATCACGTGTTTTCCACCTTTACGAGGCCTTCTCGGTGCATGGAGCTCAGTGGTAGAATCACTGTCTTGTTCATATGATGAATCAGTGTCCGTCTCCATAATGTTGCAAGGTGTATGTTCGGCTTATTGAAAATGAGAATGAAAATTTGGTTGTTTTTTGTTTCAATGCCAAATATGTGCCAAAGGGAAAGGACTATGGGAGAAATAGGACAGTGGGAAAATGTGGTTCAGTCAAGTGAAATTTGAAGTATGAGGACAGTCACTTGACTGTTTGGGAATTTGGGATTTAGGAATTTTTTCAAATGATATGGAGAAGGGAAAAATGATGGGAAATGACTAATTTAGGGATATAAAAATGGGGCTTAGGAGTGAGTCACTTTGAGAATGAAAAGGGATAAGAGATGAACTGTAGTGATGTAATAGCAGTGAGAGGGAAAAACAAGGTGAGAAATAAAAGGGTTTGGCACCAAATCACTTTTAAAACCCCAAATCACAACCCTAAGGAGCAGTTTTAACAAGAAAATAGGGTTTATATTTTCAACCTTCAAACTCTTATATTCTTCCCTTCAAACCACACCAAACACCATTTAATAGCAATTGCAAGGGCTCACAAACTTACTTGAATCATAAGAGGTTGAGTTGATTTGAAATTTCATGAAGCAGTGGAAAAAATCTTGCTTGTCGTCCCTGTGCGCCGCACGCACAACCCAGTGCGCCGCGCCTGGTGAATGTGCCGCGCCCGTTCAAAATAACACAGTGATGGGCGGCTCTATGCGCCGCGAAAACCATGTGCCCCGCGACCTTCCTCCTGTGCGTCGCGACCCTGAATTTCTCCCACAGTCGGTCCTCCAAAACACGGTTTTCACTCTTCCACACTTGACTTGGCTTCACTGATGTTTCTTGGTGCAAATGAACTGTTTGAATGGTGAAAATATCTTGTATAGCCATTATACCTTGATTTTTAATTTAGAAAACCCACTTTCTAATGTTTGGCTTTGGCGCTTTTCACTTTTTAATATAAACTCTGTTTTGCTTCCACTTTGATTTTTTGGCTGAATGATGAAACTCTTAGCTATTTTTTGCAGGGATGGCTGGCATTGAATTTGGCAAAGGCAACCAGGGCTGCGCCTGAAGATCTTCATAACTGAAAAACTTTGAAAATTACATGGCATTTATTACAAAAGACAAAATTGACGATTTTTCTTCAAAACATAGTTTTGAAGAAGAATCATGATCTAACATTATGACGATGAAATTTTTGAAATGAAAACTTATTTTGAACCTCCCTCATGTGCCTGTTGGAATTATTGGAGACTTTGAAGACTAAATTAACGAAACCCTAAACCTAATGAGACGGAAAACCCTAAAAAGACTCTTTGCCCACCAAAAGACCAAACATTGACTGTCAATGACTGGAAATGATTTTGATGGACTTTGATGAAAAGACCTGAGCTAGCAAGTACAAGACATGAGGGATATGAGCGAAAAGACCCTTCCGTCAAATGATCCATGCTCCTAATGGAATGCAGCTGACTAGACTGAATGAGACACCTAAAATGAAATGCAACAAAAGAGATTTTGATCTCTGACGGAGGGATGAAGAGACTGACTCTAACATTGGCTCCAATGGGGATGGTAGCTCCTTGGAGGTGCCAAGAACTACATATTTCTGGGAGAGTAGGCAGTGCCTTCGTCCATTGGGCTATGGAGTCCATAACTTCGGAAAAATCATCACAAGACTCTTGACTCATTTATTGACTGAAAATTTGACTCAAACTGACTCAATTTTGAAACTGAAAGGACTGAAAAATGTGACTCAACAAACTCCAACCAAAACTGTAATCAATCTTCAGAATTATAGCCCTCACTTTGGGCCCCAAACTGAAGAAAATACCACAGCGCACACTTGCAGTGAAACTGAAATAAATGGTATGTACAGTGACAATGTAAACAATAGAGAACATCTCAGAAATGATACCGCTTGAGCAGCCGACCATTGACTGGCCCTCCTGGACAATATTCCCTGTTAATCTCCTTCAGAATAAAATCATTCTGACCCCAATATGCAGCAATTTTAAAGGGTCCTTTCCAGATATTTTCAAACTTACCGTGCTTACCCTTTTCCTCGTTTCTTGCATCCCACTTCAGCACCACTTCTTCCAATTGAAATTTGTCCGCCTTTGCTTTTCTTTCATAGATTTTCTTAATTCTCTCCTGCAGCTTGAATGTGTTTTGAAAAACTTCTTCCCTCGTCTGCTGCAAATTGATCATTTGATTTATTCTTCTCTGCATATGATCGTCTTCACTGCCAGCTTCCTGTAGAAGTTTGACCACCGGAACTGCGAGAGAGGTAGGAAACACTGTATCAACTCCATAAACTAACTCAAAAGGGGACATACCAAAGGATTTATTCTGACTCACTTGATCTGCCCAAAGTGCATTGACTAACTTCTTATACCAACTTTTCTTGTTTATTTCCAGCAACTTTTTAATGATGTTGACCAAAGATTTGTTGGAAGACTCCGCCAATCCGTTTCCTTGCGGATGATAAGCGGTTGAGTGTCCCAAAATGATTTTATACTTGTCACAAAAATAAATCATCCTTTTTGATTTGAAAGCTACTGCGTTATCAGTGATTAACTTATTCGGGCAACCAAAACGAGACAAAATGTTATTCTCAAGGAAAGAAATTATTACCGAATCCGTAGCTTGCCTGGTGGGAACTGCTTCAATGCATTTCGTGAAATAATCTGTCACTATTAGGATCCATCTATGCTGACCTGAAGAAGTGGGATGAATTTTTCCAATGAAATCAAAACCCCACTGCTAAAAAGGAGCACTTACCTCAATGGGTTTAAGCGGCAAAGGTTGCAATTTCTGCCTCCCTTCAAAAATCTGACATTCATGGCAGCTTTTGACAGTATTATACACATCAGCAAATAGTGTCGGCCAATAATACCCCGCTCTCAAAATCTTGTTGGCTGTTGTTTTCCAAAAAAGGTGACCCCCGCAATCTCCCTTATGAAAATCCTCCATGACTTTCTTTGCTTCTTCTTCCACCAAACAGTTTAACAAAACACCACCAGGGTCTTTCCAATAAAGTGAATTATTCAAAACACAAAAATTAGTAGCCTTCAATTTCAAAGTTCTACTTTTTTTTCTAGCCATGCCGGGTGGTGGTGACAAATTTTGAAGCACATATACAATATCTGAATACCAAGGAGAAAGCACAAAGATTTTTGATACCTGAACTGATGAACTTTCCTCATTCTCTTCGGACATAGAAGCAATGAGATTGATGTCCAAGGCATGCAAATTCGATTCAACCATTAACTTAGCCAGCCCTTGTCCTTTGATAAGTTTTGTGGGATTTATTTCCACATCATACTCCAACAAAGCTGCAATCCATCTGCCTCGTCTCCCTTCTGGATCTGTTTGCACTAAAACATCCTTTACAGCAGCGTTAGGAACATAAGCAATAATATGAGAATGCAGAATATATACTCGGAAATCTTTCAATTCTTTCACAAGAGCAAGAGCTTGCTTTTCAATTATGTTATATTTCAAGGCTGCATCTCTTATATTACGTCTGAAAAAAGAAATTGGTTTTTCATGTCCATCTCTTTTCTGCTTTAATACTGTTGCCATAGTATGCTCCGAAGCAAATGAAAACAAAATAAAATCCTGAGTGTAATCAGGGCTTATCAAAATAGGAGCTGAAGAAAGAACCAACTTCACTAGATTGAAAGACTTTACCGCTTCCTCAGACCATTTTACTACGCTATCCTTCTTAAGCATGTTTGTAATCTCTCTTAAATGTTCAGCAAGGTTAGGCACAAAGCGGCGTAAAAAATTCATCTTAACATTGAAATACTGAATCTCCTTCTTATTCCGGGGAAGATCAATTCGCTGAATAGCTTCAACTCGAGCTGGGTCAATACGGATGTCATATTTTGAGATAATATGACAAAGAAGTTTTCCCTCATCCATGGCAAACAAACTCTTCTTCGGATTGAGTGACACACCATACTTTCTACATCGCTGAAAAACAATCTTCAGATGGTAAAGGTGCTCTTCATCAGAATTGGAAAAGACTGTCAAATCATAAAGATACACAACTAGGAAAACATCTTTCTCATTTGCAAATTCCATATCCATTGCGCACTGAAATGTCGCACCAGCATTCTTCAAACCGAAAGGAATTTTAACGTAATGGAAAGTTCCCCATGGAGTGGTGAACGTTGTTTTGTCTCTATCATCCTCATGGACCAGAATTTGGTTATACCCAGAATAAGCATCGAGTAGTGACATACGAGATGCTCCAACTACTCGCTACAATATGTGATCCATTTTGGGAAATGGATAATTGTCTTTCAAAGAAACCTTGTTCAGATTCCTAAAATCAATGCACAAATGAATCTCACTTGTCTTCTTGCGAACGGGCACCAAATTGGGAATCCAATCTAAAAATCTTATAGGAAGAATGATACTAGCCTTGTATAATCGATTCACCTCCTTCTCATTTGAGGGCAACAACTTTAGATTTATCCTTCTCAACTTCTGCCTGAAGGGATTTTGATTTGGCTTGATAGGAATGGTGTGCTGAATTATATTTGTATCATACGTCTTTAAATATGAATAGTCCCAAGCAAATACATCAGCAAAAGAAGACAAAAAATTAACATATTTTGCTTTTACCTCCGGTGGCAATGTTTTTGACAACTTCACCATCTTTGGATTCTCAGCTGATCCAATGTTCACATCTTCAACTCCCTTTTCGGTTGGCCGCAAGGTTGGTTTTATAGCTACGTCATCTTGATCAAAAAGTTCTTCTAAAGGTATCAAACCCTTAGGAATGACATTATCCTTTAGCTGCAATACTTCCATTTGATTTATTTTCACATCAGCCTCACCATCATCATGCTCCACGTCAATTGAAGTCTCTTTGAATTTGCCTTTGTTTTGCAGAAATTCATCAATCTCATCATCATCTTGGAATACTTTCCAATGCCTTTGGTTGTCCAGGACAGTTGGACGATGTTTCACGTGAATTTCAAACTTGTTACTCAAGTTCATTGAATCTTCAAATAACTTGCTGCCTTAGCAAGAGCATCCGCAATACTATTCTGAATGCGACCTGATCCCACCGTCCTCGCAATACTGCATTTGAAAGTACTGGCTGCGATCTTCTTGTTGAATCTGTTAAAGACTACAGGATCTGATATTGATGATAAGGTTTGATCAGAAAATTCCAATAATTTTCTTGATCAAACTTATTTACCTTTTTAATTATTTCATCCTGTGTGTCTACATTTTTCTCATGCCACTGTGATTCTAGTTGTTTTACTTCTAAGAACACTTTAGACGTGTACTCTTTGATAAGTTCTCGCTTTTCACCATCTATTCACATATTATAGATCATACCTTTTGATAAAAATACCTTTTGATAATCTTGAGGCTTTCGCCACTTCTTTCTCTGCCTCCTTTATTTGCCCTTCCCAATATTTGAATAAGATCTCCTTGTCGAACTTATCTACCTGGGGTAGATTAGCTTCCTTTCCCAAGTTTGATGCTTACCATTGAATGTGTTCATTGATTTTCTTCTCGAGCTTATCACATTCAAGTTTCTGGATAGCTACTTGCTGAACTATTATTTCATTTGAGTCACAATAAGAGTCAATAATGTTGGCAAAATACTTTATGTTGTTGCTTTAGCTTAGAATTTACATCCAATGATTCCTTTATGAATTTTTCTAATTTTGATTGAATTTATAACCTGGTCATTGATGCTTCCAATTGTGCTTGCCTCCTAGTGATTTTGGTTTGATGTTGCAATTTAAGCTTTTCAAAATCCTTTTGAAACTGGGCCATTTTTTATTTCATTTGCTCACTGGAATTAGATCTTTCTTGATCTAACAATCTCTCTAGTTCTTGTATTATGTCTTCCTTCTTCTTCAATGATATTTTAACCTCAGTAGCTTTATCAATAGTGGCAGTAGCATATGCCCCTGCATATTGTGATAATTTAGTTAAATGTTCAGTAGGATCAGATAAGGAATCCTTCCAAAAATATTTAATAGATTCGTCTGCGAGGTTTGAGAATGTTTCATCAGTTCTTATCCTTTTATTTCTCTTGACTGGAGCCTTATAAGTAGGACTGTAGAAGATATCCAGTGATAGAATTTCCTCAACTTGTAAAACTATTTGTTTTGTAGGCTAGGTTGGTATGATCTCTCGATCATGAGTTTTTGTAACTTGTTGTAGTGGATTAACAGTTTCCACTATCTTCTGAGAATGTTCAGGTGTTTGAAAACTAGTTAATTAATCAGCATTGGGATAGGTTTTAGGAGTTTTAATTGCTTCAGAAAACTCATCCCATTTACTACTCAAATTCTTCGTTTGGGACTTTTTTGACTGATCGAGTGTATCATGATTGTGCTGAACTTATTGAGAAGTTGACTCTGTTCCATTACCTTCCCTTTTTTCCTGCATCTTTATCTCCTGGATTACCTGATCAATTATCTTCTCTGGGTTATCCTTTCTGGATTCATATTCATTTTCAAAATGATCCGAATTATGAGATTGATGATTTGACTGCCTCGATTCATCCTTAGACATGTATTTTGTTTCACTATCCAAGTTGATACTTGGAGTAGGTCTATTGACATCTTTAATATTTAAAAAATTGAGAGGAACTCTCTCTAGTCTATTATTTTTGTATTTTTGGAAAGCTTCCAAATCATCTTGGCTAATTTGACTACCCTCAAAATTAATTATATCTAGAAACTTTTCCATGCCTTGGAAGAGATCATCAAATCCATCTATTTCCTTTACAAAAGGCTTCATTTTGAGCTCTGTGATGTAGTCATTAATTACATCATTTGGATCATACAACCTTTTTAGTATTACTTCCAAATTCAACATATTAATCTTCGAAACCTCCTTGTAGGTATGGCCAATATCAAAAAGTACAAAAGTACCGCACTATAAAGGGAAATTAGGCCAACCTACCTTCTTAGCATCTTTCAATTGTTTAGTAATACCATTAACAAGTTGGTAAGTTATCTCTCTTACAAGCAACTTATCAGGAACATAATATGGTAGGACGTGGGGAGAGACATAACTTCCAAATACTATGACATATGTAAAATATTCCTCTGCAAACCATCTAGCCATAGAAAGAATAACTTCAATAGAATCTTCGGAATTCCTATAGGATTTTTTATTGAATATCATCTAGTGCATAGGAAACATGACTCCATGACAAATTTAATAAAAATGCAAAAAAGTAGACTGCGTCCATGACATAGGCAGACACATAAAAAGGAGGTATTTATCTATATGAAACACTCCTTTTATTCCTATATTCTATGATGTGTTTGGCTGAACTATCATATAAGATATTTTCCCAATTTAGAATTAAGGAATTGAAAATTGCGTTAATCAATAGAACCCAATCTACTCAAAACCTAGTGGTATCAGGTTTTGAAAACAATCTACACAAAATACCGACAGCATAACAATAAGGGTATGGAAGTTTGATTGCTTGTTCTTATATGCGATAAGAATTTATAACAGTGATTGAAGTGTTTGTAAGTTTTAAATATAACTTCGAAAAAAGGCTTAGTGTGTTTCGCATCCCACCTGGCTTAATGGATTTTAAGTATTTTTGGTTGTAATCTATATGGTTTGCGATGCACACTAAGGAATCAGATGAAAAACTCAAAGGAAACTTTATTTCCAAAGTTTCTTGTTTTAAAAGATAAAAATAAATTTCCTATTTATTTCTAAAGGGTCCCCATTTATTAAAATAAATGGGGGGTGTTGTGTAGCACAACAGGACCCTACCATACAAATTCAATACTAAAATTAATAAGAAGAGTTCATGATCACTTTCATAGATGTTTTGTAAGCCAAAAACATCACTAGGTAGGCATGTAGTCTCCTCTCAATCTATACGGGCTCTACATAGGTCACTTTCCAACTGACATATGTGTACGTGAGGTGGTATATGGGTCCCATTCCATTTTCAAATGCCAGTCAAAACCAAACTTCCTCAATCCTATTCAAGAGCTTAAAACATCCATATTTAGTCATTTTCACCTCTATAATCTGAAAACAATGGTTACTTAGTCATTGTATTATGGAATTCAAAGGAAATATTATGTTCTTTATGATAGTGTCATCAATCCTATTGACATTAGCCCATCAATTCTAGGAATTTTTCCATATTTATGTTTCCATTACCATCAAATTGGTGCAACCCCAATAGAAGTGAGAGAGTCATTATTTCTCTATTGTTCCATTAAGTTACCAAAATTTTTACTTCAACATAATCCCCACATAAGATCATGTCATACCTTTCTCAATTTCAACCTTAATTTTAGTTGAACACCCCTAGGAATTATTAGGTTATTAATGATGAAAAATTAGAAAACTGTTTTAGCATTTTTCAAATCAAGTTCTAGATATTGTTCCTCTCAAAGCAATTATTCCTGCTACTAATTCCCTTGAGGTACAAGTAGATATATACATCATTAATTTTCTAGCTAGAACAAATTTCAATAATAATTTTTATTCTATGTTATGATTAAACTAGCCACTTAAGCCTATTTTCAAAATTTATAAGTTGTTTTTGGGTAATATCATAACCATGGGATATGTTCACCTCAATTTCATAAAATAATTGAAAATTTCTTAGAATATTATGGTTTTGTAGTTGGGTTCATATCATTTTTCCTCATGTAATACTTGAGATTATGGAGGCTCTCTTTCTTCACGGTATCAATTCACCAAATCGTAGTTACAACAAGAAAATGATCATATATGTAATCTATATGTTTCCTCTTAATGTCACACATTATGGGGTTGTTATTTTCAGCTAAAAATATCTCATATAAACACAAATTATTAATTAAATTATCATTAGGAAGAATGCACACCATGGCATTAATATACCCACCAAATGAATTGCTCCAAGAACGTCAAACATTATCTTTTCATAATAATAGTAGTGATAATAACAATATAATTTTAATGGAAAGTCCAATCAATGCCACAAATTTGTGTATGATACCCCTTTGTATATGGGATAAGAGACTCACCTCCATGTAATGATTTGAATTCTAAATTATATAAAGGTGTACATAGCCTAATCCCTAGTGAGGAAAATATACATTCATGAAATTTATTTTTTGATCTCTTCAATACGGATACCATTTTTAAATACTTTGGTTATTTTCATCCCAGTGGCATCCTTGACTGGTTGATTCTTCCACTTGATGATGTTTTGAAAGCACTCCTTCTGGCAAGTCCTTTTGCCTACCCTTTTATGTAATATTGGATAATTTATTTTTGGTTGCTAGGGGTAGTTGCTTTTCCCATTCATTTGTCGAATTTTCGTCATTGAAAAGTGCATCTACTGAAACATTTATTGGTTACTTAAAGGGGCAAAAATAAAAAACCTTGGATATTCTATAAATTCTAATATATTTGGGAAATTCCAATTCATAATCATTGGAGGATAATTCACTTAAGACTTTTTAATATTTAATATTTTTTAGTTTCAATTTATTATGCTCCCCCTTAGGAAATATCTCTTTCTAATGGTGTGCCATAACTAAATCTTTGAATTTAAAATATAGCTATATTCTTTCTGATTCTTCTTTTTGTTTGTACTTGATACTAATTTTATATAACTGCTACTTGAATCTGTCTTGTAATTCCTATACATTAATTGCAAAATCATCAGCATCATCACTTTTAGATTCTTGTTTCCAAATATTTATTAGCTTATAAATTCCCCTTGGATGCATTCCATACAAAATTTGAAATTTAATTAATTCTATACTTTTGCTAGGCGAGTCATTACACGAAAAATTGGCTTGGGCAAGTACTTCATCCCATTGCTTGGGATGCTCACTTACCAAACTTCTCAAGATATTTTCCATAGTTCTAGTTACCACCTATATTTTTCTAGCAAGTGAGGATGGTATGTTGAACTAAAGTTAAATTTGGTTTCTTACATCTTCCATAAATTCCTTAAAAAATGACCCACAAATTTGATATCTATATCATAAACAATAATCCTTGGAAATCCATGTAGTCCAACTACTTCATTGAAGAAAAAAATTGCATCGTTGGTTCCATCATTTATTTTCCAGCAAGTTATAAACTATTTCATTTTCTAAAATGTACCAAAGAAAAAATAGTTTGGGCCATTACCACTTAAAGTTTTTGGTAGACCTAGCACAAATTACATGGCTACATAGTCCCATGGTCTATTTGGAATTGGAAATGGCTGATATAATCTAGTATTTTTACTTCCTCATTTTTCATATTGGCATATTCTACATATCTTGAAAAATATTTTGACGCCCACTTCCATACTTGGCCAAAAATAGAATACTTGTCACTATGCAAAATTTTTGTCGTGATTCCCTACAAATTCTCCATAATGATTTTTTTTGAAAAAAAATTCTCTTATTAAATATTTGGAATACACAATCTACTTCCTTTGATAAATAATCCTTCTTGTATCATATATTATAGCCATGAGATTTTGCATCTTCTTAATATGTTTTTACAAGATACATAAACTCGTTTGAAGTCTAGGTCATTCTTTTACATGTCTTTCCAATCATTGAAACCTAAAACATTTACTTGAAATTTATTTAGGACTCAATTAAATATAAAAAATTCATACGCCACATTATTTTATTTCATGCTTCTATGTTTGATAACAAATGTAAAGTTTTGCAAAAAACTCTATCCTTTTAACATGCCTTAAGTTCAATTTTTTTTGGCTGTTGACAAATTGCAAAGCATGACTTTAAATATCAAGAATAAATTATCGAAGCATAAGGTATTGTCTACATTTATTTATTGTTTCAATAATAGCATAAAAATCCTTATCATAGGAAGATTATTTCTATTTCTATTCATTGTTTTTTACGCTAAAATAAGAAATTACATTCTACTGTTCCTCAAAATAGCTCCTATTGCAGTTCCGTTGGCATCAATCTCAAATTCAAATAGTTTATTAAGATATGGATTGTAAAAATATGTTGTTCTATTATTTTTTTATTTTAAAACTCAAAAATCTTGTTCTATTGACATTAGCCCATCAATTCTAGGAATGTTTGAGTATTTATGTTTCCATTATGATCAAAATGTCAAAGTAGCCCCAATAAAATAATCATTTTTTCGAGTGACATAATTTTGTAAAAAATCTAATTATAATTTGCTTATATTTGTCATTGCTCGACAACATGTTGAGGTTGTCATCTAACTAATTTGATTTTTTGGGTGATATCGTTTAGCGTCACGTCTCAAAACCTATTTACAAATTAATAATATCCATGGTAAAGCAAGAGTGAATATCAATGCTTAAGAAATTTTTTATATTGTAAGCATTAATTTTTTATGTGCTTATTATAAATTTAAATATGGTTATTATTTTAGCATTGACCAATGCAAATCATAATGTTTAACTTTGAAAATAAATATATATTTTTCTATACTATTAAAAGATATAATTTTCAATCATTTGATTGGACCATAACTTTAAGGGCTTATTAGCATCTTTTGCACAATATAGTGTCATGCGGATAACTACCTTACATATTTTATGCCATAGTTTATGGATATGGTTGTAATATTCATGCATGATTTTTAGATATATAGCATAATTTCTAGCTTGAGTTGGAGAGGCTAAGCTTCCCTGTAAAACAAAATTACAATATAAAAAACTGAATTTTATTATTTTTATTATTTTTAACTTTTTATTATTAACTGAGCTAATATTTAAAAATTTACACTACAACATCTCCACCATACTTAGACTCTATATTATTTTTAACTTTTTATCATTTTTTAATTGAGTAGATATATAAATGTTAAATATTAAAAATTTACATCAACACATCTAACTCTATACTAACTTATAAAGTGCCTCCAACACAATAATTAGATTCTATTTTTTTAAACAAATTTTAAATATAATATAATGTGATATAGTAAATGTAAATAAAAATTAAGAAGATAACAATCACAATATCGTACAAAATCAAAACTCTATTTAAGGACAATGTTACTTGAGTGATAGAAGAGTTGGCATTCACTAATTTTTATAGTGGCATGGCAGTAATTTCCAGACATTTAATATGGTAGTAAAGATTACTCAACGCATCATTATTATTTTAAAAAGTTTTAATTTCATTTTTCAATTAATACATTTTTTTAATCAATTTAATGTAGAAGAATGTACATAATTATCCATACAAGTAGTTATTACACCAAACTCAACTACTATAATGCATTAATAAGGTTGCTGGATATGCATAAACCTTATACTAATTTTCTTTTGCATCAATATTGGCATCATCATTTACATCAAATTGTGTTTTTATACTTAACGACCAAATAGAATTGCAACAATCTACATCACTTGCATCATGCTAGATCATTATGACCAACATTAGTGTTAAATTTTCAACCTTTAGTTATAATTTGTGTCATTTGTGTCATTGTGACTCGTATTTGCATTGTTGTCATGACATGCTATGTATCTCGATGTTTGATACACCTTGCAGGGATAGTTTCATGCCTCATATGCCATCGGAGGGTTAAATGCAAGGGTCTTAGTGTGTGGCTTCACTATGTAGGTTGGGTGTTGGGTGTTGGGTGCTTGGGATAAATGTGAGTTGGGTCACTCCATGGTTATTGTGTGATCGTGACCATTTTAATTTCTTGTGTTTATATATTAACATTGCAAAAGTGGTCGATGAATCACTAAGAGGTGAACTATGTATATGATATATTATTGGAAATATTTTGGAAAATAGTAAATGGTGGAATTATATATTAGGTAACAAAGTTGTTTCTGGAAATAACTTTTAATTAATGATCATAAAACACCTCACAAACGTTCCAAATAATCACATTTTTTATCCAAATATCATTAAATTTTGTTAATAAACCACTAAGAGGTGAAACCTTTCATATTGTATATCATCGAAAGTATTTTAAACAGTACTAGATGTTTGAAGCATCATTTATGTGAAGTGGAGGTGTACAATGGCATGTTTTAAATCCTAAAAAATAATTCAAGTTCCCAAAATCCTTCATCTTCACCTTAGTTAAACTAGCATGATAGGTTCAAAATCTAATTTTTGGATAGGAAAATTCAACTATTATTGTCATTTAGGTTAATTTTAGTGCAACTATGGCGTTTTAAAATGAGTAGATCAAGATGTTAATTAATTAATTAATGACTTTGATTTGATAAATTTTTATTGGCTTTTTACAGATTTTGGTTATCTTTTTTTGTTTAATTTTATTTGGCGGCCACATATACGATTTAAAGTAACTTTTATATGAATGAAGAACCCTTTTTCATTGAAGTTGGATCAAAAAGGTATTATATATATATATATATATATATATATATATATATATATATATATATGGGGATTATCAAAGTGTCAATATTAACATTTCTAATGTTGAAAATAAGACTTGGAAAGTGGTAATTCCAATATTAGCTTTCAAAGTGTAAATTTTTATTCCAAATTTGTGAATAGTTTTGAATCCAAAAATTGCAATTTTTTATTTGAAGGGTTCATGATGCCATAAATTTGAAAGGAAGTGTTCATGAACTAGTGGTAAAACCAATAAACAGTCTATAGATTAAAGGTCTAGACAATAAGTGGACTAGGGCTATAGACTTTTGACTTTTACAAGTGAAATAGAGTTACCTGGTAGAATTTGTTGAAGAATTTAGTGAATACTTCAGTAGCACAAAATAAAAGTTTCAGACTTACCCAAAGGAAATTTTTTCTAGCATTTCGTTGTTGATTAAGATGTTTTTTTGGATAAGGGCTCGATGAGAATGGAGCTTAATCAAATGGAGGAGTAAAAACCAATTTTGACGATGGAGGGGGGGAGTTGAAGAGAATGGAAAAAATATGAAATAAGACATAAAAAAAGTAGAAATAATGGATCCAGAGAGATAGAAGCAAATAAGGGAAGACAGATTATGGATTTTATTAGCTAGGAAAAGAGGTAAAAAATAAATAAAAGAGGGATAAACAAAATGAAGCCAATGTATGAAGGAAATGGAGTGAAGAGAATTAGAAGTGTGAGAGCGGTGTAGGAAGGGAAAATTCGAAGCTTATCATAGGAAGGGACAACCATAAGTGTTTTGGAAGAAGATGGCACTATAGGAATACCACATGATAGGAGTTCCAAGAGTGATTAAAGGTCATTAAAGAGACACTAGGTGAAGATGATGGAGATACTAGAAATGGGTATGTATGTGACAAAAGGGAATCCCTATTGAAGTTAGGAGACATGATTGAGTTCGAAGAGTCTAAAGAAGAGGATAGGGAGTATGATAGGAGAATACGTAGTGAAGTATAAGATACTAGATAGGATGAAGAGATATTAGAGTTAGTAGGATGGATCATGTAGTTAATCCTGGAAGGATTTATCAGATTCATCAATGTAGGAGATCAAGTAAGAAAAAGTGAACCCCCTCTTAGAACCACCACCTTTGGATATTTTAACAAGTGTGATTTTACAACAACTAGAATCTAATAGAATGGTAGGCGAAATTTCAAGTAGCCAAAAGGATAGAAACTGGAGCAGTTAGGTGAGAGTTTTGAAGGATCTGAGCTTAAGGTGCAAATATGAGTTGAGTTTCCAAAGAGGTTTTGTGAAAAGAAGTTCCAAAAAGAGAAGAAACCCATATGATGAGCACATCAACCTGTTGGATAAATGGTGAAAGCTACCATGGAAACATAATATTCTACACTAAGGCTTCCATTTTTTCATGGGACTCGAACATATGACATAAAGAAACAATAGCTCGCATGTGAATCCATCTAGGTGGTGAAGCAGGGTATTGACGAAGAATATAAAACTATAGAGTTAGAAAAAAAATTAAGTGATGGAAATTTGACATGGTTTATGAAGTATAAGATGATAGTCACCACTAGAAAGAATAGGTCACTTAAAAAGATAAAGTGATATTTGGCGCAAAATTTTTAGAAACTAAAGTGATGTCCATGTAGGTTTTCTATACATCTACTAGTGGGTTGCATGATGGAATGCAACTGTTTTGGAAGGAGGTAGATGATAATTCTCCTATATGGTACCTTCTAAACCTCCAAAAGCCTTTGTTTGTTCATACTAACACACACATTTCATATAAAACAACTATTTAGTAGTGACTAGCTCATTTCCTATATAAAATGACAATCATATATTATGTTTGGTTTTTTTCTAACACTTTTTTAGACATTATAGATTCTTTATTATGTGCTAAAATATGAATGTGTGAAAATCTTATTTATAAATTATGGATTTCTTATTATGAATGAGTGCAATACTTATTTTTCAAGATTGAATAAATGGGTTCCCTATTCATGGTTGAAAAGGACGATTAAGATCATGATGAGAAATGGATGCAAGCAAATCAATACTCAAATTGATCCATTTAATGTTTTGAACTAATTACGGATACAACATAATTTTATACCTATTTCAAGACGGTCATGGCCACTAGTTATGACATATACACAAATGATATTACCCTTTATTTATTGGTATCGGCATCCAACATCATGTGAGATATATGAGCACATCCTCTAGCTTATATTTTGGATTGTTTGAAACTATATTCAATCCTCTGTGATGCGTAATGAGTATTCGAAGTTGATCACATTCTTGTTCTCAACAAAAATGATGAGGATAAAGGGAAACACATTTTGTATACTTCTTGGTAGTTTAGACTTAATTATGTGTTTTTTTCGTATTCCTAAAATGGAATTAGCCACTCCTTAATATATTGTAAGGAGAATGAATCAATATTATCTAGCTAAACGATAGATAATATAGGAGTCAATATACAAAACTATATTAAAACATTGAAATATTCATTAATAGAAAGAGAGTGTTTGTGCTAGAAATTTGTGGAAGTGTTATATGTATTATTTTATTTTCTTATGCAATAAGCACTAAGGAGGAGGGGCCCACTCTACAATTACTATATTACTAGTCTTTTCCTTGCATTAATGTATCTATATATAGTTTATATGAATCTCTATCTTGTAGATTATTAGCACATAATTAATCGTTGTCATATTATCTTTTGAAAATAGCATTAGAATTTAGAATTTTTATCAAGCATAATCACATTAGCATTATATAAATCATTTATTTCAAGCATATTTAAAAAGAAAATAATATTATGTGGAATCATGTATATTTATTGATTCTATGAATAATTGTAGACTATTTTCAGAATTAAGACACCAATTGTCATTCATATGCTATTGTATTTGATGTCTCAATAATAGAATAAAATTTAGATAATAAATTATTTTCATTGCTTCCTTTGAATATTGTCATTAGGTCAACTTACATGACAGTGAGGCCCTAGATATAGTCAATAAAATTGTTCATTACCTACACAAATGGTTCGTAATTCCTCACTAGTATATAGGATTTCTTAGTCAAGAGATAATTAAATGCATTAGTTCTCTTGGTTTGGTTGGATATCTATATAAGATCACTCTCATTTTTGGCACAATTCATAAGGAGGTACTAAAGAATATAAGATATTTATTTTATACTAATAGAGGATACATAAAATCTAAAAAAGGGCTATATCTTAGGAAAACTCCTAACTTTCCTTTTGACACCTTTCTAAAGGTGATGCATTAGGTCACATTAGGATACATGAGAAAAACTAAGAATAGGATCCATTAGGTATGCATTGCATCAAGATCAACCCATAACATTAACACCCTAGAAGGAGGATCAAGAAAACATATTAAAATTAAATTTTTCTCAAGAATTCCATCTAGAAATTTTCTTGAGGTAGCTTTGAGTATAATAGGTAGTGCTCAGGAGGAAGAATTTAAATTTTATGATGTTATAGGTTCTCCACCCTCAAAAAATGTTACTTGGGGAGATAAAATCTATCAAGAGAATATTGTACAATATCCTTTTCTCTCTGCTAATTCTAATGAATATATACGCATATGGCGAAAATAAATCCACATTTTGACTATTGAAGGTGAGGTATCCCATCACATTTCAATTCCCTATATAGTAATTTAATGGGGTTTTACACATGAAATATATTCCATCATATTACATACCCATATTTTGTGGACTAGCTAGTGAATACCATATACATTCACTTTTTAATTTGATGTCCTTTATAGGAGCTATTACTACTCTTCTAAGGCATAAAACTAAATATTTTCCCAACCCCCTTGAAAGAAGTAGCACTCTACTATACCATGGGGATAAGGAAAATATCATTCAGAGAATGGAGAGGATGAGGTATAAATTCCTAACTAAATATCAATTTTATTTCAAGGCAAGTAACCTTGAGGAAGAAATTTTGAAATTAACTCAGAGGGATTATGAAAACCTAGTGAAATTTCTAATCAATAAGTGTGTCACTATAATTTTTTTTTTTTTTTTTTTTATTGAATACTGACTCCTTTCCCCTTAATTACTTTTAAAATATCCTAATTGGAAAAAAAAATACAGTGAGAATATTTTACATTCAACTTTTTCAACATAACATATCTCTAGAACCCTCAATACATGGTAATATTTATGATTTGCAAAATTTCTAACTTCATCCACTCCTCAATTCTTCACATTCTCACTTCTCATAACTGATCAACACTTGGTCAATTATTGTAGTTTTGAAATGCATAAAATTCACCATCAAATCTTCTTCTTGCACCTCTACATGCCCATGTTCCAGAACATTGATATTGCATTTTCCATCCTTCGAACTGTCTCTTTTTCATCTGTAATGTGATTTAAAGAAATATTTTTAAAAAGAAATAAAGTCTTAATGCCACCACAACCTTCTCAAAAATAGGAAGATATCATCATTGAAAGCCACTATGTGTACTCATATTACACATGAAGGTGGATATTTGTATTAATAATTCCATTTTTTGAGAACATGTGCTATTACTAAAAATTAAAGCCACTTAAGGGACAGTTGAATATTTCTAAAATCCTTGTAAAAGGATATTACAGTAAAGTCACATCTATTTTCTACTGAAAATCATTAAACACAATTGGCAAGTAGAAGAACATAACAATTTTAAGGAGATACAATTAACGCTTTTAGATAGGAGAACCTTGATTTTCATTGGTTAGTTGATTAAAAATTGTACTAAAAATTTCCATGGAATTAAAAGGATTCTAACAATATTTGGACTCCTAAAATTGCTAAAGTAGGCTTCATGCCAAAAAATTTCAATTTCAAAGAAGTATTATTATGATGCGAAAAGAAGTTCAAAAAATCCAAATGTTGAGACAACTTTGGGAGGGAACCCTTTTCCCACTAACTCAATATTTTTTAGAAGACGTTGCAACTACCCCCTAAAATAAAACTCTAAATATGCCTAAATTTCATGCCTTTCTTCATATAAAAGGTAGAGGACGTAATATTTTGAAGAAATTTCCTGCTTAGTCATCCACTAGTTGAATGCATCTTGCTAAAATTGAGGCAATCCCATTAGAAAATCCATATAGATAATTTGCATCGCTATTTGCATGAGTTGTTGTACAACAATGAATGATGTATATACCAGTATATGTTCTCTATGTTCTAAATTAATTTGTTCATGAAGGGACTATATTTGATTGGGTCAATGTCGTTTCCAACAAAATGTCTTATCAACTAGGAACTATCATCAGACCAAAAGGTTATACATGACATCCTACTTGGTTTATGCTCTATTTTTTGTAATTTATGTAATGAGTTACCTCAAGAATAAAACATAGATTTTACCAAAGATAATATCTAATTTTGGCACCCATTCATATGAAACAGAAAATCAAAATTATTTTCCAACTATATTAAGAATTGTTTTCTTATGAAGTTAAAATAAATGATCCTAGGTTCTATGAGACAAAGGTTCTCTCATGATGCCCAATTTTTTCTTCAAGAAAAATGGATATGTGAATATGAAAATGAATTAATTTGGTTAAAATGCTTTGGATTTGAAGGGAAACCATTTATTATTCCATATTATTCGCTTGATGTGTATTTTGTAGATAAATTGTGAAAATAATATAAACCCTAGGAAAATTTTGTTGATAAGAGAAGCAAGGGAAATTTTATTTCACTACCTTTCAGATTGAAGATATCAAAGTAAGTATTTCATCTCATTTGAATGAGATAGATTTATATTCTTATTTATTTAAAATTAAATAATCCCGATCCTACAGTGATTTTGACAAAAAATGAGTTTTATAATCTGATATGTTCCGTATTATTCATGGTTCATCCTTCAATACATCATTGTAGTTTTTTTTTTAAAGCTTGGAAAGACTACATTTTCATCATGTTCAATATATCATCGTGATCGGGGTGGTGAATTGAACCAGTGATGTCACATCCACGAGGTCCTTAACAAAGCACCCGATAACCGTCTATCCAAGTTTCATGGAATTTTTTGTAACCTTGGCAAGATTATATGTTCAACATGTCCAATATATCACATCGATCAGGGCAAGAAACTGAACCGGTGAGTTCATATCAAGGAGTGCCTTAACAAATCACCCGATCACTATTAACAAATCACCCGATCACTATGTATCCAAGACCTCTTAATAGATCACTGTATTTAAATGAAGGTGTTATTGATAATCAAGTATAAATGAAGGTTTAAATGATAGAACTCATGAATAAATTCCTTAGGATTTTATTAATACTATAATAAGTAATAATATGCAACATTAGTAGAAAAAACAATCTACATCTAGTACTAGTGCTTGTTCTCCTGAAATATCCCAAAAAGGTTTTGTGGTATCCCATAAAAAATAATGAAAGTGAAAGTGTATAGAAGTAAACCTAAACTAATAGTGTTAAAGATGGAGGATAGAGAAACTGTGCTCAAAAGTCAATTTAAAAATAACACACTACTTTGGTTAGTTTAAAAAGAAAAAGACACAATACGAAAAATATATTTCAAGAGGCATAGAAGGAAAATATACATAACTAATATGATTAAAATAATCAATCAACTATGACACTTGATTGGGTAACAATGCAGTTATTAAAGAGTAAATGTATAGACAAGGGACAAGCAATAATGGACAAGTTATTTTTTGTAAAAACCCCTAATTGATTTTCTATGTAAATAAAATAAGACCAAGGTCATGGGACATGTATTCGAAAATACTTTAGTGGGCATCACTTGTGATTAGTTAATGTCTATGGAAATTGGAAAAGGAATTGGTAAAAGAAAAGAGGCAATATTTGGCATTTATTTATGAAAATAAAGGAAAATATGATAAAAGGAAGGTGAAGAGACACATAGTTGCATGCTAAGGAAATTTGAGGAAAAATGAATGAAAATGAATAAAATAGAGGCCTTAATAATAAAAATGTTTCAAAGGAACAATTCACAGGTTTTCTTGGTTTAGCTTTTGTAAATTCAGTTTTGGAGATCTCTTTTCATTCTCTCATTCTCTCATAGTCTTGAACACTTAGAGATTCTTGGAGCATTCTTGAATTCACTTGGATTTGGAGAAAGAAGGAAAAGGAAAGTAGGAAGAGAAAGGAGACAGTTTGATCAACAACTACAACTTCATTTGATTGCACGTAACGAGTTTCATGTATGATTTCCTTGCTAGTTTTTTGGATGCATGGTATATGCATGTGATTCTCTAGTTATGTGTTTTCATTAGCATGGATATTTTCCTGGACTAATAGCAGTTTCAACCATGCCTTTCAATTTCCTAGATATCCATGGTGTTGTGGGTTTTTTCCACTTGTTTTTTTATTGGTGCTCAGGTTCCTTATTGTTGTGGGTTGGAGCAAACACTCTAGAATCCCTAGATCGGTTTGGGTTGAGTTACTATTTCCTAGAGCCATAGGTTGGGATAAACGTTTTGGAGCCCTTGGTGGGTCGATTTACTAGTCCTTGGAGATGTTGTTGGAACAAACACTCTAGAGCACTAGAAGGTTGTGGGTTGAGTTACTAGTTCATGGAGCCCTATCCAACTTGGATAGAGATTGATATGGTTGATGTTAGTGATTTTAACTTCATTTAATTTGTTCTTCATGAGTATTTAATGTGATCAGGTTAAAATAGTGCATGTTTTTTTCGACATATTTTACAAGAATTAAATATTTTGATTTGTTTCACCCCTTTCTTTTTAGATTAATAAATAAATATTAAATCATATTTTTTCAATTATGATAAAATAAGATGAATCGCCAATACACCCATTTCTTTTTGGAAATTAATAATTAAATATTAAATCATATATTTTTCAACTATAATAAAATATAAAGAATCACAAAAACAAAAACAAAATTCTAATAGAACTATACATTATTTTCTTAACAATTTAATTGATAAACTTTAACTAAATTTTGATTTCAAATATTTTTGTTTGGCATACTATTAATATAAAATACTTAACTTATTTCTGGTTTTTCGAATTAATAATAATAAATCACTTTTATTTATTTATATTAATATTTAATTTAACATTTTTTAATTGATAGTATCCATTCCCATTTCTTAATTACAACCATATAAATCTTATTATTTTCAAATATAAATTAATTACCTTATTTTTAATAATTTTCAACTCTCTAATTTACATGTAAATTTTAATGTGTTTCTTTTACTCAAATATTTTGATATTCAAACAAAATATAAAAATGAATGACTTGATATTTATATATCACCATATTACGTAGAATGTTCAATATAAAAATCATTTTAATTGTTACAATTTATATTGAATATTGAACATAAAAATATTTAAATTTTTAGACATATAAATTTGTTTATTACACTGATATTTCTTGAAAGTTTCATCTTTTAAAATTCATGTATATATGAAAAAAATTGAACATAAATCTCCGCATACTATAAATTTTAAGTAACTCCTCTCCACTTATATTTGATCTCATTAATACAAAATAAATATAATATGTAATTACAACTTATTTAACCTAGCATCAATTGTCTTTAAATTTTGGCATAGTTTTTATTGTCTTTAAATTTTGGATCATAGGTGTATAAGAAATCAGATTTATTAAATGCAAATTTTATTATATATATATAAAGTGATTAATATATGTCAATCGATATTATTTTTAATTTATAATAGAAATAATTAACATATCAAAATAGGAAAATGACACCAGTCGATGTATATTAATCATTAAATTGATGGTTGATGTGCTAATTGATGATTGATGTGTGTGGGGAAAACTAGTTGACTATGGTTGACTACGGTTAGGAGGATTGACCATTTTCAAATATTAATGTAACAATGTATTTATGATACTGTTTAATTTTGACCATTGTTACATTAATGTTATATTAATGGTTTTCGACCATGGTTTATGTTACATTAATGTTAATGTTAATGTTACATAAATGTTACTATAACGGTTACATTATGAACAAGATTGACTATGGTTAAACTTGCTTGACCATGTTCGAACATAGTTCCCTATGGTTAAATATGGTTGACCATGAATATGGAATTCTGTGTTTTCCATAGTTGACTATGACTAAACATAGTAGATCATTTTCTTATATAAAGTTATTTAAGTTAAAGTTGTTAATTTTAATAACTATTCCCATGTTGACTATGGGCACAATGCCTATGGTTGAATATTGTCGAACATGATGCCCTTATTGACCATGGTCAATCATATTAACAATGTTGATGATATTGACCATCATTGACTATGATATGGACACGTTTGACCTTGGTTGAACATGGTTGTCCATTTTGACTATGTTGACAATGGTTGACCTTAGTGTCTAAGATTGACTATGCTTGACTGCATATGGCCATGGTTGATCGTGTTTAACCTCAACCAACTAAGATAAAATCATCATTGACTTAGTTAAACATGGTTGACATTACAACATTGTTCATTATATTGCAATAATGTTTGTTGTTCTTCATATTGCGATCATGTTTACTATTTGTTGTGTTGCAACATTATTTGTTGTTTGTCACACCACGACAGTGTATGTTGTTGGTTACATTGAGATAAAATTTATTGTTTTTCACATCGCAACGACATTTATTGTTCGTCATATTGCGACATCATTCATTATGATGACATTTATTGTTTATCACATTGTGACATTTATCATTCATCACATTACGATAATGTTTATTAAATTAATTAAATAATAATTAAAAAACTATACTTATGTATTATATTAAAAAGAATTTATTTTATATGATTTAAATTTAGATAAAAAAAAATTATACATTAAAATAATTTTAGATTAATTTTAAACTTTTATAAAACTATGTAAAAATTTATAAAAAAAAAATAATATATTAAAAAAAACTAATTTGATTTCAAATTATCATTATAATTATAACAATAATACAAATAATTATTTGAATTGAAAATAAAAATGTAACTTTAATTCTATATCCTAATAATTGCAGTTTATTGTTGTATGGGAAAACCAACTAATTTTTACTATACCTTGAGTTGGAGACCCAATTGCAGTTTGGATTTAAACTTAGTAAATAATGTTTATATCAAAAAATAAGATATAATTGAGGTTTGAATTGAAAATAAATGATTAAGATTTATAACATAAGTAATACTCTTACTCCAATCACACATGAAGACGATTAAATAAGATGTACCTATCATTTTAAAATTTTGTCTCAACAAAATAAATTTATAAATTTGACTTGGGTAAGATAGAGCAATTCATGTAATTTCACATGGGAAAAAGCAGGCAGTTTGAAATTATGTGGTGCTCTTTAAGAACAAGATACTTTTCAATTTCAATCATAATTATGATAATTAGGACATCGGTTCCAATTTGAAAGGGGATTACAAGTAGACCCAGGGTATTGGTGGAAGTAGATGCAGAAATTGGAGTGCCCAATTAAGGTTAGGTTGTTTATTTGTCATTAGTAATAAAGTTTTTATTTGGGACAATTTTCAATGACGATGCAAAGTAGGTTTAAGATGGTGTATATGGTGTAAAAATGTTGAGGAAATGGTTAAACATATGTCTTTTTTCTCTTTTATCTTGAGTATTTTGGAAAAGGTCAAGTAGGCTTTGGGAGTTAATTTGGAGTGGAGAGGTCATAATTCTGGGTGTTGAGATTCAACAAGATGATGAGGTTAGTGAAAAGTAAGCAACTTCACTAAATGGGGCTCATAGGCTATTTTTAAGTGTATGTCTATTTTTAGACATGGTGAGCATATTCTATAAGTTGCAGGATGATATTTGTAGATGGTTGCTAAAATGTGGAAAATAGATGAAATTCTATTTTTAGAATATTGGGCGAAGTCTATTTATAGATCGTCAATATAAAAATAGATGCATATCGATTATTATTAACTCTTATTAATAATCCGGCAATAAACATCAACTTATTCTCTTGGAGCACTTTATTTCAGTGAACATATTTGGAAAATGAGTGGGCTAAAGGAATTACGCAATTCCCAGGGTTTATTGGTGGCTCATGCATGGAGGACTCAGTTAGAACTGAAGTGGCAAAGTTATAACAGAGTTGGAAGAGTATTTTATGGAGTTGTTATTCAATTTAACTCAGTTGATGGAGTTCATCTTAGTTGAGCTAGTTGTATCTAGTCTAACTGAAAGATACACTAGTGAGAGTTAAGTGAATTAATTCACAACTAATAACTCACTAACAACTGAACAGAAACAACAATTAACTACAGTGCATGTTAGTTCTAGTGGAGACCCAGTGGAGAGCTAGGTGAAAGGGTGAGATGGACTATCCGTTGTGACTATAGTGATGCATTCAATGCATCTGACACGCATTGGAGTTTCCAATGAGGATTGCGCAGTCAAGGCAAGGTAGATTCGAATTCATTCAGGGGTCTTCTTCAGCAGGGATTGCGCAGTGGAGGCAGGTTGTCAGGAGGCAAGAAATTGGTGCACGGAGATGCAAATTTCTCTATGACAGTGTGTAATGATTGTTGATTGTACTGAGAGCTTGATGTACTAAGCTTTGTATGAGATTATTACATGATTCCATTGATATACATAATATATGATAGTTGGGGTTTTTAGCTTTAAGATTTTCTGTTAAACAACTGCGTTATGTGCGATTGAATTTATTCACATGTGTTTGCAATTGAGTTTTAAATTTCCACAAGTTTAATTACTGGAAGGATTCTGTATTTTGCAAGAAGATAAATATTGTGAGATCAGGAGGATTCAGTAATACATCAGTATTAATAAATTTCTACACTGGGGAGGCATGGAAATTGTGGTGGGACTTGGCTTAGGACAATTCGCAAAGAAACATATTTTTTTTTTGTTGGGGAGTTTGGTTAGCGAGGAACAAGGAAATTTTCAATGATCAGGTCTCGACACCAATTTTCATTGCATCAAAAATTATAATGATTTACTTTCTAATGGAAACGAAGGAATCAAACTCAGCTCCTAGGGCATTAGTGGTGGAAGATGTAAACTATAAAATCTCTTTGGCCTATTTTGACGAAGAATGCAATGAACAAGGAAGGTGTGGTGAAGGGATTTTTCTTCACCTCAACATGTCACATCATCTAAAATCAAAAATAGGTTTGGGAAGGGGCACAAATAACTTCAAGATATTCTAACCCTTAAAATACTTTTGCGTTGCGCTATAGAGATGAGATGAAATTATTTACAAATATTTGGAGACACTCTGAATGTGATAAATTGGTTCAATATTGTCTAGAGATTCCATAACCATATTTTTCTTCAGAAACATTACAACTAAAATCATTTTTTTCTTCTTGTTGTTACATATGCAAGAAATGTAATTAAGAGCTCTTGGAAGATCAATGAATCTATAGAAGGAATAGAATACTTGTAGTCTCTATATATACTATTTGCATAGTAACAAATACTACTCGGGTCATTTCTTTAAACTAAAAATTTTGTTTTCTTCCATGACTATTGGAAAACTCTCTGTGTAATTGTTTTGGGCTCAAGATTTAATTTCTTTATAACCGAATTTTTATTTATGTTCTATGTGTTTCCAAATGGTGGAATGCTTCAAGCATATATTCATATAACTTTATAAAAAACTATATTTTTTTTTATATTTTTATATTTAAAGACACAAATTTATATTAATTTTAACAATTTTATACCTGATAAAATCTTTTTAATCATAATCATTATTTCCATATTTAATATTTAATATTTAAGTAACATAATTTGTATGAAATATGATCATAATTTGTTTATAGTTGTCATTGGTTGGTCGACAACGTGTAGAGGTTGTCGTCTAACTAAATAAAATTTGATTGTCTCGGTGATATCTTTCAGCGTCACTCTCAAAGTTTCATAAGAATGAATGGATATGCCACTGCCGTGGCTAATCTCTCACCATTCATATTTAATGAATAATTTTGAGCAGGTGTAACAGAAATTGATATTAATAATGGTTATGGTAGTATGGAAATTTTTTAAGGGTTAATTATTGTAAGTGGGTTAATTTTCTATAGAAAATTAGTTAATTTTTATTTTTTATAAAATTGATTCGTTTAAATTTTATAATATAAAATTATTTTATCTAAAAAATTATCAATATTATATAAAGTATATATAAAATCATTATAAATTTAAATATTTTTATAAATACATCAATAAATATTTTATAATTTATATATTAAAAAATAATGAAATTTACCACCCTACATAATACAATAATAAGATTCAAAGAATTTGTCGTCATCTTCGTGCACAAATAACCTCGTTAACTTTAGTTTCACCATAACATTAAATAATATTTAACGTCACACGCAACCAATTTGATTATTTTTTATAGCTGCAGATACTGTTTTTTTACAGACTTTCATCAATTATCAGGAGGAAACTGAAAACTATTACACTTTTATGTAAAATGGTAATTTGTCGTCATCTTCATCCACACTGAACTTGGCACAAATAAATTCCTAACTTTAGTTTGACAATAATATAAATAATATTTAACGTCACTTACATAATTATTTTTTATTTCATAGATAATATCTTATTCACATTTTTTTCTCTAAATTATAATGTGGAAACTATTACACTTTATATAAATATATTTTGTCACACATATTTTTATTATTTGAAAATTAATGTGTCAAAATATTGTTTATGTGTTTTTAAATTGTATTTTATTTATTAAATAAAAATTTTAATAAAAGATTAAAAATACTATTAAGGGAAATGGTGTTGTGTTGTTTCTTCTTTTGAATGACGTGTATAAATATATCTGACATATTTTTATTATTTGAAAATCAATGTGTCATGATATTGTTCATTTGTTTTTAAATTATATTTTATTTATTAAATAAAAATTTTGATAAAAAGATTAAAATACTATTTAGTGAAATGGTGTTTTATTGTTTTCTTTTCAATGATGTATATTTGGATTATGTTAATATTATTTTATAATATAATGAATATCTTTTTAATTTTTATTTTATGTTTTAAAAAATTTGGCTATTTAAAATAATTAAATTGGTTAAACTTTAAACAAGTTAAGATGTATCTTAACTTTGAAAACTAGCCTAGATTTATCTTAACTAGAGATTCATCATATGCCGAGAGTGACCAAACCTCTTTTAAAGTGAAAAGAAAATTGATTTCTCTAAACACTTGATAGATCCGGGGTGAAGATGGATCTAGGCAAGTTTTTACATACACCTACCATATATAGGTTGGATCTCTCTCTCTCTCTCTCTCTCTCTCTCTCTCTCTCTCTCCATTCCCTCCTACTCTACTCTCTCCCTCCTTCTCTCATTCTCTCTCTCATGTCCTATCTCTCTTCCTTCCTCTCTCTCCATTTCTCTCCCACCTCCCTCTATCTCTCCACCCATCTCTCTCTCTACCCTCCAACTTTGTCAATATCTCCCTCCCTCTCTCCTTTTCTCTCTCCCCCTCTCCGCCCCCTCCATCTCTATGTCTCCTTCTCTCTCTTCCCTTTCTCTCCCTCTCTCTCTCCTCTCCTTCTTTTTTTCTTCCCTCATCTCCTCTCTCCCTCTCTCCCTTGTTACTCCCCCTCTCTCTATCTCTATCTATCCATGTCTTTGTTTCCTCCCCCTCCCCCCCGTGCCTCCCACCCCCTCTCTCTCTCTCTCTCTCTCTGTGGCCTCCAACTATGTCACTATCTCTCACTCTCTCTCCTTCTCTCATCCCCCCAACCCCCCTCTCTCTCTCTCTCTCTCCCTCTCTCTCTTCACCCACATGATGGAGAATTTTCACCCTATGTAATCAATGCTACATGTAGTGTCAAAAATATTTACATTTTATTTTTTTATTATTAATTGAGCTAATATTTAAATTTTTACACTACAATATCTCCACCATATCACAGGGGCTTCACTCAATAAATCTCTAACATATCACGTGCGATCATAGCATTGACTTTGAGCTCCATTTTTTATACCTACTAATATAAAAAACCTTTATCCCCTATATATCCCCCAATATATTATGTCACTTTTTCCTCATTATATATCTCCTAATATAAACCGACGTGCTATATTATTACTCTAGCAGTGAAGCCCCTGTACATCACACTTGACTCTATATTACTTTTAACATTTTATTATTTTTTAATTAAGCAGAAATATAAATGTTAAATGTTAAACATTTACATCAACACATCTAACCTTATACTGAGTTAGAAAAAATCTTGCAAGAAAATAATTAGATTTATTTTTTTATATTTTATAAATATATTATAATATAATATGTGATATAGTAAAAAAAAATAAAAATTGAAAAAATAACAATCACGATATCTTACAAAATCTAAACACTATTCAAGGACATTGTTAGTTGAGTGATAATTAAGTTGGCATTCACTAATTTTTATAGTGGCATGGAAATCATTTCTAGACATTTGACATGGCAGTAAAGATTATTCAACCCTTCATTATTATTTTAGAAAGGCTTAATTTCATTTTTCAATTAATACATTTTTTTAATCAATTTAATGTAGAAGAATGTCCATAATTATCTACACTGGTAGTTCTTACACCAAACTCATCTACTATAATATGAGGTTCTAACATCATACTTATGTATCACAGATGCATTAATAAAGTTGCTGGATATGCATAAACCTTATCCTAATTTTCTTTTGCTTCAATATTGGCATCATCATTTACATCAAATTGTGTTTTTATACTTCATGACCAAATAGAATTACAACAATCTACATCAACTTGCATCATGCAACATCATTATGACTAACATTAGAGTTAAATTTACAACCTTTAGTTATAATTTGTGTCATGATGACTCTTTATTTACATTGTTGTTATGCCATTCTATGGATCTCGATGTTTGATACACCTTGCAGGGATAGTTTCAGTTTTCATATGCCATCCGAGGATTAAATGCAAGGGGCTTAGTGTGTGGTTTCACTATGTAGGCTGGGTGTTGGGTGTTTGGGTTAAATGTGGGTTGGGTCACTTCATGGTTACTGTGTTATCATGACCATTCTAATTTCTTGTGTTTACGTATTAACATTGCAAAAGTGATTGATGAATCAGTAAGAAGTGAAACTATATTGGAAATATAAACTATATTGGAAACATTTTGGAGAGTAGTAAATGGTGGAATTACATATTAGGTAAGAAAGTTGGTTTTGGAAATAAATTTTAACTAATGATAATAAAGCACCTCACAAACATTCCAAATAATAACGTTTTTTTTTCAAATATCATTAAATTTTGTTAATAAATTACCAAGAAGTGAAACCATGCATATTGTGTATCATTGGAAATATTTTAAAGAGTACTGGTGTTTTAAGCACCATATATGTAAAGTAGAGGTGTACAATGGCATGTTTCAAACAGTGTACAATGGCACGTTTCAAACACTAAAAAATAATTCAAGTTCCCAAAATCCCTCATCTTCACCTTAGTTTACTAGCATGATAGGTTCAAAATCTAATTTTTGGAAAGGAAAATTCAACTATTATCGTCATTTGCGTTAATTTTATTGTAACTATGGCTTCTTAAAATGAGTTGATCAAGATGTTAATTAATTAATGAATGACTTTGATTTGATAATTGTTTATTGGCTTTTTTCAGAGTTTGGTTATTTTTTTTTTTAGTTTTATTTGGCAGCCACCTATACGATTTTTGGCAGCTCCATATATGATCTAGAATAACTTTCATATGAATGAAGAACCCTTTTTCATTGAAGTTGGATTAAAAAGGTATAATATAGACTAAAAATATATAGATTTTGATTATCAAAGTGTCAATATTAACATTTCTAATGTTGAAAAATAAGACTTGGAAAGTGGCAATATCAGTTTTCAAAGTGTAAATTTTTATTCCAAATTTGTGAATAGTTTTGAATCAAAAAATTGCAATTTATTATTTGAAGAGTTCATGGTGCCATCAATTTGAAAGGAAGGGTTCATGAACTAGTGGTCAAAACCAATAAACAATCGATAGATTGAAGGTCTAGACAACAAGTGGGTTAGGGCTATAGACTTTTGGCTTTTACAAGTGAAATAGAGTTACCAAGTACAATTTTTTGAAGAATGTAGTGAATACTTCAGTAGCAAAAAATAAAAGTTTCACACTCACCTCAAGGAAAAAAATTTGCTAGCATTTCGTTGTGGATTAGGATGTTATTTTTGGAGAATGGCTCGATGAGAATGTTGCTTAACCGAATGAAGGAGTAAAAGCCAATGTTGAGGATGGGGGTGGGGGGGGTGGGGGTGTGGGGGTGTTGAATAGAAGGGGAAAAATACAAATAAGACATAAATAAGTAGAAATAATAGATCCAGAGTGGTAGAAGAAAATAAGGGAAGAGGTATTGTGGATTTTATTGGCTAGGAAAAGAGGGAAATGAGAAATAAAATAGACATAAAAAAAATGATGCCAATGGATTAAGGAAATAGAGTGAGGAGAATTATAAGTGTGAGAGTTGTGTAGGAAGGGAGCATTGGAAGCTTATCATAGGAAGGGACAACCAGAATTGTATTGGAAGAGGGGACACTTTAGGAGTACCACATGATAGGAGTGCTAAGAGTGAGTAAAGGTCATTAAAGAGACACTAGGTGAAGATGATGGAGATACTAGAAATGGGTATGTAGGTGACAAAAGGGAATCCATATTGAAGTTAAGAGACATGATTGAGCTCGAAGAGACTGAAGAAGAGGATAGGGAGTATGATAGGGCAATAAGTAGTGAAATATAAGATACTAGATAGGATGAAGAGATATTAGAGTTAGTAGGAAGGATCATGTAGCTAATTTTGGAAGAGTTTATCGGATTCATCAATGTAGGAGATCAAGTTAGAAAAAGTGAACCCCCTCTTAGAACCACCACCCTTGCATATTTTAACAAGTGTGAGTTTACAACAACTATAATCTAATAGAATAGTAGGAGAAATTTAAAGAAGCCAAAAGGAAGGAAATTGGAGAAGTTAGGTGAGAATTCTAAATGATATGAGCTTAAGGTGAAAATAGAAGTTGAGATTCCAAAGCGGTTTTGTGAAAAGAAGTTCTAAAATGAGAAGAAACCCATATGATGGGCACATCAACCTGTTGGATAAATGGTGAAAGCTACCATGGAATTAGAAGATTTTACACTAAGGCTTCCATTTTCTCATGAGACTGATAAATATGACACAAAGAAACAATAGTTCGCGTGTGAAACCATCTAGGTGGTGAAGTATACCATTGATGAAGAATATAAAATTATAGAATTAGAAAATAAATTAAGGGATGGAACTTTGGAATGGTTTATGGAGTATAAGTTGATAGTTACCACCAGAAATAATAGGTCACTTAAAAATATAAAGTGATATTTGTCAAAAAAATTTAGAAACTAAAGTGATGTCCATGTAGGTTTTATATACATCTACTTGTGGGTTGCATGATGGCATGAAACTGTTTTGGAAGGAGGGAGATTATGAGTCTCCTATATGGTACCTTTTTACCCTCCAAAACCCTCTGTTTTTTCATACTAACACACTCATTTCCTATAAAAAAACTATTTAGTAGTAACTAGCTCATTTCTTATCGAAAATGACAATCATAGATTATGTTTGGTTTTATTATAACAATTTGTTATACATTCTGGATTCCTTATTATGTGTTAAAATATGAATGTGTGCAAAGATTATTTATAAATTATGGATTTCTTATTATGTGATAAAGTATGAATGAGTGCAAGGCTTCTTTTTCAAGGTTGAATAAATAGGTTCCTTATTCATGGTTGAAGAGGACCATTAAGATCATGATGAGAAATGGATGCAAGCAAATCAAACCTCAAATTGACTCCTTTGACGTTTTGAACTAATAACTGATATAACATAATCTCATACCTATTTCAAGAAGATCATAGCCACTAGTTATGACATATATACAAAGGATATTACCCCTTATTCATTGGTATCAGCATCCAACATCATGTGAGAGATACGATCACATCCTCAAGCTTGTATTTTTTATTCTTTGCAATTATATTCAATCCTCTGTGATGTGTAATGAGTATTCGAAGTTGATCACACACTTGTTATCAACAAAAATTATGAGGATAAGGGGAAACATTTTGTTTATACTTCATGGTATTTGAGCCTTAATTATGTATTTTTTTCGTATTCCTAAAATGGAATTAGCCACTCCTTAATATATTGTATATGATTCAATATATAAAACTATAAAAACATTGAAATATTCCTTAATAGAAAGAAAGTGTTTGTGCTAGAAATTTGTGGAAGTGTTATATGTATTATTTTATTTTTTATTCAATAAGAACTAAGGAGGAGGGGCCCACTCTACAGTTACTACATTACTAGTATTTTCCTTGGATTAATGTATCTATATCTAATTTATATGAATCTTTATCTTATAGATTATTATTTTCTTTTAGCACATAATTAACCCTTGTCATATTATCTTTTGAAATTAGCATTAGAATTTAGCATTTTTATCAAGCATAAT
>JAXQQM020070501.1:0-117539 GCA_034641835.2 Pinus albicaulis | reverse complement strand
TAATTATATAGTGACACAATTGATTGTGAATTTTTATTTTTAATTTGAGTTTTTGAATGTATAAATAGATTTCATACTCTAAAAAAAAATGCAAGCAAGATTATGGAGACTACATAGTTCAAATTTGTAATTCCAACAAATCCTTACTAAACTTTATACAATATTGACAAAAAAATATACCAAAATAAAACCAAAACCTAGAAAAATTAGACTATATATTAAGAAAATGAATTGATTTAAAGGAAATTAGTTTAACCAACTGACCTACAAACCTAAACTAATTTATGTTTAATTATGAAAAAATAATATCAAAAAAATATTATAAACCTAAAAGCTTATAATTTCCCATGAAAAAATTTATTTTCTATTATAATATTCCAAACATGTTTTCTATTGTGAATCATTTAAAATGTGTCTTCCTATTATTTTAGGTTTTCTTTTTTTAATTATCTAGTGACACAATTGATTGTGAATTTTCATTGTTAAATTGTTTTTGAAATGTATAATTAAATTCAACGTTTCAAAAAAAATTGAAAACAAAATTATGGAAACTATAGAGTTTGAATTTGTAATTTCAATTTTATTAAACTTTATATAATATTTGATAATTTTTTTTTTTTTAAACCATAACATAGAAAAATTTAACTATATATTAAAAAAGTGAATTGGTTTGAAAAAAAAAATTTAACCAATTCACGTACAAACCTAAAGTCATTTTAATTTGATTATGAAAAAATAATATCAAAACAATAATATAAACCTAAAACCTTATAATTTTCATATAAATGATTTTTTTAATTACAGTATTAACAACATGTTTTCTATTTCGAAAATAACTATTTTTAATGGGTAAAGAATAATTAGAATGAGTTAACAAGTGGAATTAACCCTTTTCTAGGAGTTTAAGTTTTTGCTCAAAACTTTTTTGCATATCTATTTTCGTAATTTATATTTTTTAATTTTTTTAAACATACAAAATTCCACCCACACAAATCATTCACCAATATAAAAATTATAAATTTATTAATTATAATTTAACGGGCACGTAGGCGCACACCGACCTCTTATCATGTGGGCACGCTCTTTATATATAGGCATACCACTTCACCCTAATTACTAAAAAGTTTCTCAAACATCGACGATCCTCCACAGTCCGAGCCTCGATAAAGGATTCAATTTGTGGCGTTTTGGTATTCAAGCGAATCAGATCTTAGGGTTGTCTCTACACTCTTACCTGTGATTTAGTTCACAACTTGGGGTTTTTTTCAACAGTTCTATATTCTTCTCTGTAAGTCGCTTTCTCTGTTCTGGTCTGTCTTTATTTTATTATGTGCGCATGCGTTTTTGTATAATTCAGATTTTATGTTCTCATGAAATGGATTTGGTGTAGGGAGTGCTCTAATATGGATTCAGATCAGGGGAAGCTCTTCATTGGTGGGATATCATGGGAGACAACAGAGGAACGATTGAAAGATTATTTCATGAGGTTTGGAGATGTTGTTGAAGTAGAGATTAAAAAGGATAAGATGACAGGCAGGCTGCGGGGTTTTGGCTTCATTGTTTTTGCAGATCCAGCTGTGGCAGACAGGGTTCTCTTAGAAAAGCACAACATTGATGGCCGAATGGTAACTTGCCTTTCTGTTTAATTTGTTCTATTGATCACTTGGAAGAGGTTTTAATCAAATGATGACTTACTTCTTGTCGATCTTTTGGTTTTTTTTATCAAAAACATAGGTGGAGCTTTTAATCAAATGATGACTTAGTTCTTGTCTTTTGTTTTTTTATCAAAAACATAGGTGGAGGCTAAAAAAGCAATTTCTAGAGATGAGCAGCATAGCATGAGCCGTGGTAATGGTAGCCGTGTTCAAAGTAGGACAAAGAAAATATTTGTGGGTGGCTTAGCAGCTACAGTCACTGAGAATGACATGAGAAATTATTTTCAGCAGTTTGGCACAATTACCAATGCTATTGTAATGTTTGATCCCAGAACTCAGGAACCTAGAGGGTTTGGCTTCATCATCTATGACTCAGAAAATGCTGTAGATTTAGTTCTACAAAATCCCTTTCATCAGCTTAATGGGAAGACTGTAGAAGTCAAACAAGCAATTCCCAGGATGTTCTCTGGTGGTCATATTGGGCTTCCTGCCAGCGTGGGTAGAGAAGGTAATTTGGGTGCCAGCAATGCTCACTTCTTCAATTCAACACCTGTTCCTCCAGTGAACAGTAGCTATGGTTACTCTTCGTATGGACCCAATGGGTACAATACTACTAACTATGGAAGTGGTGCAGGATATGGACCTGCCTTCAATGGAGTCAGCTATGATAACACTACTTTTATGAACAATAATCCTACCTATGTTGGAGTTCCTACAACCATGGTTTATGGAAGCACAGATAGCTCTGATGGATATGGAGGCAGAGGGAGTGGGAGTGGCAGTTATGTTGGAGTTCCCAATAGCTATGGGGTTCCTACCGCCATAGTTTATGGAAGCACAGATAGCTCTGTTGGATATGGAGGCGGAGAGGGGGTTGGTGATGGCATAAGTCATTATGGACAGTCAAATGTCAGCTACGCTCCTTATGCCGCACAAAACGGTGGATATGAAACAGGGTTTGCGCCACATGGCTGAGATGAACTCAGAGTTTTCGAATTGAATATAAATGGTAGATTTTAATAGGCTATTGTTATTTATAAATTCCGTATTTTCAGTTATATATATATATATATATATATATATATATATATATATAACTTGAGAGATAGTCATTCTATTTGACAACAATTTTTGTTTTTTAAAATTAGTGTGTTTCAAACATTTATTAGTTCTTTAATGAAATTTTTTTATGCGTGACATTGTCATGATTGGATTAATAGTTTTGTTTGACTTTTGTGTGGGTTTTGATGAGAAGTAGCATTGGATATTTGGGTGATTTTCTATTTTAAGAAAGTTTGGTGTTTAGTTTTGTTAATGAGATTTTTAAATTTTATATTTTTCAAAAATATATTAATATGATATTTAAATAAATTATTTCAAAATATATGTTAATTAATTTATGTCTAATCAATTTCATATATATTTATATATAGAAAAGAATTTGTTAAAATAAAATATTTTAATGTTGTATATAAAAAAATATTCAATGTGTGGGTTATCAATAAAATATTTTAACACGAATTAATATTGACATATACTTGAAAATCTATTATTAATAAAAAATAAATTAATAATATATTAATAAGACAAATATATTAAAATATATTAATAATAATATATCTTTTAACAATCTTTTAAGACAATATCAAGGAAATTTTTTCCATGAGAATCCTTCCTATGATTTACAAAGATTGGATCTATTAAATAATAATACAAGGTAAAAATGCACCTTCACCACTTTTCACTGTATATATTAAATAAATCCTAGCCATGAATCAACTTGAGTAATCATCCACAATTAGTCTCCCTAATGAGCCGCCTTAGTCTTCCATAGATACACCAAAATCCATGACAAAAAAACTCCAAATTTTAGAAATTCTAGAGTAGCTAAGGGATTCCTCCCTTAATCCAACCATTATAAAATGACAGGAAGCACACCTCTATAAATAGAGGAGAGGTGCTTAACTTCCTTTCCTTTGGAATATTTATCTTTTAAGCTAAATGCCCTTATTCTAGCCTATGGAGGGGAAAAACCCCATCTTCTAATTTATTAATTCAAAATACAAAAACTTGGGCTTGTAAAGCCACTTGTACAAAATTCAAGGGCACAAGCCCTCAAAATGACCTATCCTTATTAATGAGGGAAAAAGGTTCTTTAGCATTTAAAGTAAATCCTCTTAAGGCCCTTCAATGTGATATCTAGCCTCCAAATATAATAATTTCGATATGATGGACACACCCCTACAATGTGGACAAGTCAATCCCAAGGCAAGAAACTTTAGCAAAAAGGTAATTTCTCTTCAAAGTGCAAGGTAATGATTTTAAACTCCTTTTAAGTCGATTTCTTAGGACTCTATAATCAAAATATTTTTCATCCTTGTGACCTCATGAGGATTAGAACAATGTACCCACATGTTTCATTGCCACATATTCCTTCTTGCACTATACTGTTCTCCCACCAAAGCTAGAAAGATCATTAAGAAGTGGATACAATGAGAGGAAAGGTCCATAAGCTATTGCAATCAATATCCATAAGTTACAATCAACATCTTAAGACTTGGGTGACCTTACAACATGAGCCCATTTGTACTTCTCTAAGCCACCAGTTAAGTTGTACAAGTAGATTAAGTTAAATGGGTTTCTTAACCATTGTTGTCATAAATCTTCTCATAAATGCCCACTTATAAAGCTAAATATTGGGTACCTTCTTTGCAACTTTCTTCTAGCTACATCAACCTCTTTGATATGTGGACACATAGACATCCACATCCAAGTGCACATTGATTTGAAAGCCCCATTAGGTTGGCCTAGTAGAAAGATCATTTCAAGTCAACCCTAGACCTTAAACAACTTGGCATACCTCTATATTTCAAGGAGGTTAAGTTAGACATTTCACCTAAAAGTTGTGGCATATGTTCACATATATATATAAAAAAAACATTTTACCAATTCCCTTGTGTGTGTAACACCTTCTTTCTAACTACTATCATTACTTAGTTGATCATAGAGATATTCCATTTTCACATATTAAAAAACCTTCAAGGTTTTGATTCACAAGGGGGAAAGAAATCTATGCAATCTTGCTTTCATTGAATCTATGATGATATATTTTTTCCATTAAAGGGTTCTTTTAATTTATTAAGGAAGAAATAATGTTCAACCATTGCTTCACATACGTAAGGGATGGAAAAACCATTTCCTATCAGAATTTTTGAATGTAAATCATGAACTTGAGATAGGTGATGATAAAGGGCTCTAAAATATGGATAGGTGATCATTGGGGGGAAGTTGGAGAGGTAGATTTGAACATGAAGATATTAGTCCATGAAAAACCATTAATGATGCATAACATATAAATGAGATCTTATTTACAAGTTAGGATAAAGGTCCTTGTAAATTACTTATAAAATGATGATGATGATGACGTGTCAATAACTTAAATGTGTTAGCAACTCCACACAACAAGAGTGTCAATAGGTCATGTTGGGCATGACAATAACTCAAAAGTGGTTGCATAAAAAATATGAGCAAATATTAGCCCATAAACAATATGAAATAGGAGAAAATATTATCCCATAAACAATATGAAATGGACTTTTACCAGTTGATATATTCACTGAATTATTGTATGCGAACTATGCCTGTGCTAAAACCATATCCCACAAGATGGGATTTTCACCATTCAAGATTCTCAGCAAATTTCCAAGACTCATTTTCACTACTTTATTTTTCCCATATATTCGTGGATGATAAGATGAACTATATAATAATTTAGATCCCATTTTCTTCCATATCTTTCTCCAAAAGTCACCCAGAAATATTGTGTCTCTATCTGAAGTAATGCTTCTTGGCAAACCATGAAGTCTCACTACTTCCTTGAAGAATAAAACAACCACTTTAGTAGCATCACTTGTACTATTGCATGCTATTAAATGTGCCATTTTCAAAAACCTATCTACAACAATCATCACTGAATCATGTTTCCATTGCATCCTTAACATATAAAAGACAAAGTCCATGTTCACATCTTCCCAAGGCCTCTCTGGTATTAGAAATGGAGTATACAACCCCGTATTTTGATTTATACCCTTTGCTAGTTGGCAAATTATACAAAACTCATCAAACTTTTTGACATCCTTGTTGATGCAAGGCTAAAATTACCTCTCCTTTACCAAAATTGTGGTCTTATCCATTCCAAAATGTGCACCTAAGCGTCCACCCTGTAGCTCCTTAATAAGATTCAGGATAATTGACATTTAAGGAATGCACAATTGTTGATTTTAAATAAAAAACCTTCTTGGATATGGTAATACTAGAACATGGTCCTCACTACACTGCAAGGAGTTTTAAAATCTGTCCAAGCTTCTCCAAAATTGATATCTTCTTAATACAACTCCTTCATGATTTCAAAAATCACTACTACTAAAAATGTATTGAGTAACAACACTCTCCTACTCAAATCATTTACAACTTTCTTTGACTTACATTGACTGTTGATATATTGTAATGCATTGTTATCAGTAAATAAGACAAATTCCTTGGGAAAACACTTCCTTAAAGCTTTCACAATAGCATAATATTATTGATCATGAATATTGTCTGCCTTATTGACTTAAAACTGCCCCACTTATTGTCCCACTTGTATCACAATCAACATGGAATAATTTATCAAAGATTGGAAGCGCCAAAATGGGTTGTTGTGTCACAAATGATGACTGGGGTTTTGACCAACCAATATAGCCCTCACCTTCTCAGAATCCATCTTCAATCCTTCCTTGGAAATCACAAACCCCAAGTACACAAACTCATCTTGCATAAATGTACATTTCATCAAGTTGATCAAGAATTTCTCTTCCTTCAATAGTTGCAACACTTGCCTCACATGTTCCAAGTGCTCCTCTTTTTTTTTGACGAAAATCAAAATGCCATATAAGTATACTACAACATATTTTCCCAAGAATGGTTTCAAGACCTCATTCATGATCCTCATGAATGTGCTAGGGGCTTTAGTTAGCCCAAATGGCATAACCTATTGGAACACCTAATCCTACATGGGTAGGTGTGGAATGCGAAAAGTCACAATGGAGTCCAAGTGACCTTGGAATGTGAAACCAAGAGTCACACCATTGTAGTATAAATGTACATCATGTATAATGGAAAAATAAGAAAGCCTCATGCTTATCTTTCATTGTGTGTTGAGTCTCTTGTGTGTGTGTGTTATTCTTCTCATACACCATGTGTGTGTTTTACATGGTGTTTAACATGGTGTCAGAGTGGGCGATTGTTGGCCCTACTCCAAATTGAGTGAGCCATTTGTGTTTATGGCCTGTGCATATCTGCAAAAATTCTTGACATTTTTGCAGCACTCATATTTTCTGCCGCAGACATTTTGCCGCATTCATAAATTGGCAGCATTTCAGCACTGGTTTTGGAGAAGAGCAGCATTGTGCATCTGAAGGTTTTCTCACTGCTCATTTTTTCTGCAATTTCCGCATTTTAAATTCTGCACCATTTTGGAGAGCTGTTGGAAATAGTGTTTCAAAGTTGGTTTCTAAAAGAAAAAATTCTGAGATTTCTGAGTTTTCTGCAAATCTCTAACTCTGCAAATTCTCCAATTTTCTGCTGCTATATGGCCCTCTGCAATTTTTTGAAAAAAAATTCTGGGTTTTTCTACTGCTGGAAAATATTTTCTGCTGCTGAGCTATTGGAAAAATTTCTGGGTTTTCTGCTGAAATTTTTTGGGAAGAATTCTGCATTTTTAAAGTCCATTTTCATGCTGCTGGGCTACTGGAAAGATTTCTAAATTTTCACTGAAAGAATTCTAAGTTTTTCTACTGAAAATTTCTTCATCTCTGCAATCTGCTGCTGAATTTTAATGTCTAAAAATTGCTCTGCATTCTCTGAGAAATTTATGAAGTTTGTACCTGCAGTATACCTATTTTAAAAGTCTCTATTTTACTGATTTCTCTGCAAAACTCTGCAAGCTGTAACAACTCCTCTCTTCTGTTTTAATTCAAAAAAAATAAATAAATAAATAAATAAATTTAAAAAAAAAAAAATTCTCACCAGGCCTCTCGGCCTCCCTCTCATATGCTCTCAACGCACTACCCATACCTCCCTCCTACTGTTACCACTTGCCACACGGCCTCCCCAAACCACCTGCAACTCTTTTCATACCCCTACGCCATCTTACCCCCTGCACTCTGCATAGATCACACCCCTACTCGAAATCTCCTCTCGGCATCGACCACACCTTACCACGCACCCCCTGCAACTATACCTCACGACCCTCCTCCACTCAACGGCCGCGCACCCCACTTCTCTCACAGCACACCTCGCACTCATACCTCACACATCCCCTCACGTCAACCCTTATCACTCTACAACACTCTACTCACAGCACTCTCTCGCCCCCTTTCCAACTCCCCAATCGCCCTCACATCGAATTCTCCCTAACTTACCCATGCCTCCCCCTCACCCTTAACCCCCTCGTCATCCCTTACGCCATTCCCTCACACTTCAACTCACCCTTACCTACGCTGCTCCCTCACTCAACCCTCCCACAATTTTAAATTCGTTTTTATTAATTTTTAAATTTTCTCCTCCCACAATTATAATAACCCCTCTCCCTTCCCAAATTAATTTCCCTTCCCTTCCACTAAAATTAATCCCCATTTTTAATTAATTCTTTTTTAATAATCCCTTTTAATTAATCTCTTCCCTTTCTTTTTAAATTTATTTTAATATAAGCCCCCTCCCATCCCAATAAATTTCCCTCCCCTCTCATTTCAATAAATTTGCCACCCTTTTTAAATTCCCTCTCTTTTAATTAATCCCTTTCCCCTCCATTTTTAATTAATCTATTTTTAATTAAAAAAAAAAACAGCAGAGAGAGAGAGGAAGGATGGTTGATAAAACAACCATCCTTTTTATTGAAAGTAGTCTTCCACTCATAACAGCCCCTCATACATATTTGATGATAACCAATCTTCAAGTCTATCTTAATGAAGTATGTAGCCCCACTCAAACAATCTATAATATCCTCCACCCTTATTTATCCTATTATGGTTCTAGAATTTGTGCACATTCTCGATTCACCTATTTTTCTAGGAGTCAATACTTAGGAGTCAATATTGTTGGTACAACACATGGACTCAAAATTTCTCTTATTAATCCTCTATCAAGCAAATATTGTACCTTCTTATTTACTTCCTCATTCTCTATTGGAGTCATTTTTTAAGATGCCTTATTTGGTAAGCTCGATTAATTTGGTGGGAAATACTTCTTATGGGAGGTAGTCCTTTTGGAAATTCATTCTGAACAATATCTCTAAATTCACCTGACAATGGATTAATTTATACATGTATGGTTTCTAATTTTACTTCCTCTTGCACAACCTTTGGAATCATTGCTAAGCATATTTTTTCCCTTCTTTCTTCATGTACAAGCGTGATCTTTTTGTTACACATGCTTGTACCTCCATAAATTTATGTTTTTCTAGTTATAAATTCCAACATTGAGGTGAGTTTGTACCACTTTCCATTCTTCTTGAACTCATATGTGTTTCCCCGACCATCATGGTGAATGGTTTTATTCAAACAACCATGGCCTTCCAAGAAGTATGTGGCATGTGTACATGTCAACCATGTCACAAAATACTTGCTCCTAAAGGATGCCCATGAGTTCAAAGGACACTAAATTCTTTGTACTTCCACCATTTATAACCAAGTTACAACATTTTCCTTGGACCTTACATTTAGTTTTAAAAACTTTCCTTCTTTGTTCTACTTCTTCCACTATTTTTTTCTCAAGCTTGAGTGATACTTTGTGAAACATCAAGTTTTATCCTTATTCTAGGTGAAGTACATTCACATTTTCTCCAGCCACAGAAGATTCAACGAATTGTGTAACTTATGTTTTTTCTTCACCTCCTTCTCTCTAAATTTTCATTCTTGTAGTGTGTTTAGTAGATGTTATCCTGTAGAAACACAACTACACAACGATCAGTTTTGGGTGTGTAAGAAACTCCACACAACAGGAGTATCAATACACAACCCTGGGAGTGTCAACAAATCGACAGTAGTCATCTCTTTGATCAAACATAGCTATATGAATAACAACAACTATCAGTCGGGTGTATCAAAAATTAACATAATAGGAGTTTCATCATCTCGAAATACATGGGAGTAACAAAACTTATTAGGAACTCAAACATAAACTAGTTTTGGTTTATGAGGATTCCCGAGGCTAAGGATGTTATTGCATCACTAGATATGGATTTTTATTAAAGGCTTAAGTAAAAAATAAAATTAAAACTAACATTTATAATCAAAATAAATATGAAATATAATTAATTCATTAAATAATTTTTGAATAAGAATGAAATTCAAGCTTTGAATAAGAATGGAATTCAATTCTACAACTATTATTGAAGGAATTATAAATGCACCAAGTGCAGTGGAAAACCTAAAATTTTTAACCTATTCATTTGAACTATTGCAATGTAAAACAAATTTCTAAACTAGCAATGTAACTTTCAACACAAAATAGGAACTAATCATTTCCAATATAGGCTACCAAAGCTTTCATAGGTAGAAAACCAAGTTTTGAGCTATCATGCCTCAAGTGGATCACATAAAAATACTTTGTTTACATGTGGACTTTGTTGATTGGGGAAAATTATAATCACCCGTGCATTAAATGGAAAGACTAATCTAAATCAAATCAGATGAAAGAAATTGAGTCAAATCTAGCTAGATTGTTAAGCATCCATTGGGGTCTCAATCGGTAGAAAACTAGGTTGCAGTGTTTCTCTTCTACTCCCATTGGTGAAAGAGGCTTGCAATAATACTTTGTAGGTCACTCCAATCCTTACCCACAAGCAAGATTAGAAAACCCAACAATCCTTTCTTGAGGAGAAATTGTTTTTTCAACAAGGTTTAGAAATCAAAATTTGTCTAGAAATATGTACCTATATTGCAAGTCAACTTTCTAGTCAAACTGTTGTTGGTCAACATTGGTCAAACTAGTCAAAATTGAACTAAAAAATATATGGTCAACTCATTCAAATTCTTGTGGTCAATCTTGGTCAACGATAGTCAAAATCGATCAACTTACTATAGCCAACCTATAGTCAAACTTAGTCAAACTTCCTATGGTCAAACTCAGTCAATTGTGGCCAACTGAAATCAAATTTTGTGGACAACATTGATCGAAGTCTGTAGTCAATTATGGTCAAAATTTGTGTTCAATGATAGTCAAAACATACAGTTAGCACTAGTAAAAGTCAGTGGTCAATGTTGGTCAAAATCTACTTTCAACGTTGGTCAAAGTCTGCGATTAGTGCTAATCAAAATTTACAGTTAGTTATGGTCAAAGTCTGTGGTCAATGCTAGTCAAAACACTCACATATGTGGATGTACGGACTGGCCAAACTCAGTCAACTCCTCACATGTGCGACCTCCAAGAGTTGGGAAAAAAATTGCATACAACATATCTCTCCTTAGTCGAATTTCTCCTCCACTAGAAAAGATTTAAAAATGACAGTATTATCACTAGTACATTTGGGGGAAATTCCGATGCTTGGTTCCGACGCTTTTGACCAAATGTTGGAAATTTCCCCAAATTTTTTCAATCCCGCTCGAAACCGTCGCTATACTGACGTTTATAGAAAAGTGTCGCAATACCGACACTTAGACAAAGTGTCGCAATTGTGACGTTTGGAGGAAGACGTCACAATTGCGACACTATGCCGCAAAGCGTTGCTATTGCGACGACTGCCTCCAAACGTCGCAAGTGTGACACAATGTATAAGTGTCGCAATTGCAATGTTTGGAGGCAGCTGTCACAATAGCGACGCTTTTGTCGTCGTTAGTATAATGACACTTATATGCGCGCTACATAAAAATGATTTTATTAAAAACTACATTAACGTCTGATATCACGTGCGCATTCGCCCTCACCTCTTGCAGAACAGAATTCACCCTCAGCTCTTGCAGAACAGCATTCGCCCTCAGCATTCGCCCTCAACTCTTGCAGAATATCATTCACCCTCAGCATTCGCCCTCAGCTCTTGCATAACAGCATTCGCCCTGCATTCTCCCTCAGCTCTTACAGAACAGCATTCGCCCTCAGCATTCGCCCTCAGCTCTTGCAGAACAACATTCGCCCTCAGCTCTTGCAGAACAGCATTCACCCTCAGCTCTTGCAGAACAACATTCGCCCTCAGCATTCGCCCTCAGCTCTTGCAGAAAAGCATTCGCCCTCAGCTCTTGCAGAACACATTCGCCCTCAGCTCTTGCAAAATGGTAAGTTCTTACTGTAGGCCCTTCCTCCTATAGTAGGGTTGACTCTATTTGGGTTTTTTTGGTCAATTCCATTGGATTGTGTTAGGCTATAGGGTTCTCTCTAGATGTCTTCCAATGTTCTTTCTGATGAGTTTCAAAGAGGATGTGTAAGATGTGTTTGTGCTTGCATGAATTTGACTCCACCAGTTTCATGAAGTTTAAGCTATGAATTTTAGTTCGACAAACTCATCCATCTCAACACCCAATAACGAATTGCCCTTGGTCTGATCTATATTGAAGGTGAAGTGCAAAGTGGTAGAGAATGGGAGATCGAAAGTCATCAAATTTATCACAAGGGTAGTACTCCAGATCGAAAGTGATGAGCTTTAGTTCTCCAGATTTGGTATTTTGGTAGATAGTTGGGGATTTTCTGATGACATACCAAAGGTCACATCCATACAACCATATCAAGGTCAAGGTTGAGATCATTCTCATATAGATATAGGTCATTGATATATAGGGTTAATATCATCACCACTATCCATGGAAACCGAATGTTTACAAAATCTGTGATTGTGGTTGGCTCTTTATAATTATTACCCATTTACAATAGAGCACAGAACACTAAATATGGCCCGAGCAGAGCCTTTACAACAGGCAATGGAATTGCAGCTGCTTCATCAATAACCAATATCTCCAATTGAGAAAAAATTTCATAATCTTGGGGCTGGATATACTGCAAAGCAAACAATTGTAGTTATCATTTGTGCTTCAATATATTAATATACTTTTTACATTGAACTGAAGAAAGGGAAACAAGCAAATGCTATCCGTCATACAATGGTTTGACATAAGAGTTTTGAGTGACATACTTGAAAAAATAACTCATCCACTGATATTTATAATCATTTGAGTTATTCAAATTAAACACAATGTCAAGAATCAAGATTCAATACCCTCTATTATCTTCATCACCCAATAATACAAGATTTAAATTTTTCCCAAAGAAACGCTTATTAATTCTGCAGCCATTATTTCTCCCCGCTTTAAAAACCCTACATTTAAATGAAAACAAGCATTGCATTTCAACTACAAAAATCTATTAGTGTTCAAATGTACATGTGTGCGTCACTGTTGTAGGTATTCTTTCCCACTCTCACATTATCCAAGAATGTGTGTGATAGTTCATATTTTTTGTGATTTAGATTATCTTGAAAGGAAAGGTAAGTTATTTCCCATGGAAAAGAAGGTTTTCCATTTTTACTACCGGAAATGGTACAACAAAGTTCCATTTCTACCCGAAACTCCTATGAAACAGAACTAAATAAAGGCCATGTCCTCAATGGACATCATTTGGCTTTGAAAATGGTCATTGCACCGTGTTGTTTCTTATATTACATCACGATAGTTTCTTAGGTCATTTCTTGTTTCTTGAGATTAAAAACAACCAAAGAAATTGTGAATATCCTTTCAAGAAATAAATGATCATTTCTCAATCATATCTCAACTATTTTTTATTTTATTCAGTGGTTGCTTAATTTGAGATAAATTTGACACTTTTATAAGGAATATAACTTAAAAACACAAAATGGGAAGGAATTGATGAGGTAGATGACCTTTAGTTGTTGTCAATTAAGAATTGATAATACACGATGCATGTTCTCGTACTACAAACTAGATTCCTTCCGGAGTTAGGACACACCTGGAGTTAGGACACGTAGTATTGAATCAAAGTTGTATTTTCTAACTTCTTGTATTGGTTCATCATCTTGAAATTCAGACATTGCATGTCTTCATTGCTTCATGTTTGAATAATTTGCATCATATCGTACAATAGGAAATTAGGAATTATGATTATTATTACTTTATGGATATGTCAAGTTACTTTTAAGTTTGCATGATTTAGTGTGAAATTATTCTCAGGTGCCCCTAGGCCTGTGTGAAGGAATTAAGGACTGAGAACCCTAGTTTTTAAATGGTATTGTTTCTTATACCCAAAAACCCCTCAACATCACTTCTTATTAGTTCTTAACAATAGTGTTGTAAACAATTTGAGAATTGATATAGCAAAATATCGCACTTCTCAATATAAAGTCCTAAAGCTAAAGTGTGATACCATGTGTAATTCAATAGCCCCATTGTCACCTCACCAACCTCTTTTCACTTCGTGCTAGCTCTCCTCCAACTCAAGGGGGTTCTCCCTAGTAGATTTTATAAATCTAATGGCCCAACCAAACCAAGTCAAGAGCCCCCTAACTCTCTATGTTTACTACTATCAATCAAAATATTGAACAATAGGGTCAGAAATGCATCCTGAAGATAAAATTTCCAGGGTATTTTTGGGTAATTTCAAAGGGAAAGTCCCCAAACACATATAATCAAGGAATTATAACATGATTTCAAACATTAAATATCAACAAAATCATTTAAAGGATATTGAATGGAAAAGGTGATGGAAGTTAGAATTCAAGGAAGCCTTTACCTAAATAATCTAAGGATTTTTCAATAGTTGCTCCAAAAGCTTCACTTCAAGGCCCTTCGCAGATCATCTCCAATAATGCTAATACCATCAAATTTCAACAATGTTGCTCCAAAAATGTCCTCAAGGTCTTCACAACAAGTTTACTAGAAGTTGCTCCAACAATATATTCAATAAGGTCTTCATTGTCAACTCATCTCTTGTTTGGGTGCCTTAATGTGCAATGACATGTTTCCAGGATTGAATTCAATGCAAGGCATATTTGAGACTCTAACTCTGTCTTCCGGTGTCTTATTAGAAATTATTTCAGTTTTCATTTTGTGTTTTCAAGTTAGATATTGTTTTCAAGTTTTTAGATTTATAATTTTATTTCAATGTGGCAGACTAATCAGGGCAGTACAGGAACAACCCCGAGACGGGATGATCGCAGAAAGGGGCCAGTGGAAGAACATGTAAAGTGCTAGCATTGCTCTATCTTCAGGGATTTTAGTTATTTACATAATTGAAATAATATTAATTTTGTTTAAATATGCAGACACCTGGCCATGGTACGCCTGATGATTCCCTCTATGAGGAAGAGCTTTCTTCATCCCTATCTCCATTGCTCTTGCTGCGAAAAAAGGTGCGAAATGCAAGGTCAGAATTTGATACTTTGGTGGACGCGCCTCAAACACCTGAAACAGAAGAGAGGATAAAACAACTTATGACCCAACTAACAACATATCAAGTAATAATAAAAAATCAAAAGGATATTTTTTTTGTTATGCATGAGATGAATTGTGATAGTTTGATTTTTAATTTTTACATTGACTAAACTAACAAAAGTTCTTTCAGGATAGTGTTTTCTGGCACTTGTTGAACCCGTGTTGGTGTAGGACACAAGGGCAAGAGATTGCCTAGAAACCCTCTCGTACACCTTCTACTCCTTTAGGTGCCACTAAGAAAACACACCGCCCAAGTACACCTCCGCAGCCGCCGAACGTGTCGGGCAAGAAGCTGGGCATCTATGGCCAAATACATTATGCGTTTCCTAGAGCTACACGTGTCATCTCCACAGGGACCATTAATGGCACGTTGTTGGTGAATGATGAAGGTGTCCCTATAAAGCACGTACAACTCCCAAGTAAATTTTAATATTTTAACTATTTCATGTACTCTATCTAAAACATATTTATCATGATTTTTATTTTTAAATTAATGATAATATCTTTTTTTTCTGTGTAGGAAACAATGAGTTCTACAAGTTTTTTGAGAGCCATGCATTGGCAATTTTTGGCCCAACCATATGCACAAGGTGGAATTCCCAAAATTCCAACCTGAAAAAAGAACTTCTAGATTATCTAGAAGCCCTTTTTGGGGTCGGCACATTTGACAGAATAGCGATGGCTCAGGTAGCCGGCAAATATTTGAAATATACCATGGACACCTATAGGATGCAATTGCAATTAACCCTAGATACGAGCGTCCTCTCACAGTTCCAGAAAGTGAGTGGAGAGCACTCATCCATGATGGAAAATAGAAAAGGGCAAAGAAAGAAGGAAAAATGGCAACTGGACCCGCAAGGTAAATTACAACTTTAATTCAATAGCTTTAATTTTCTCTATGTCTAAAATAAAAGTGTGCTACGTTATATCTGTATTCAATATTTTAATGATAGGTTGCCTGACACCTCGAAGGAAACCAAAGCTAGGATTGAAAAAAAGGGCCATCACAAGCTAGGCCAGGGTGGCTACTTGAAATTAGCCGCAAGAATTGTAATTAAGTAGCTAAACATCTTATAATTAATTGTATCGCCTTCCAACGTTTTTATAATCCTATCAAATATGATTAAAAATACACAATCATATGTAATGTAGGGTGATGACTTCAGAACATAAACTGCAGAGGAAGATAAAAATATCTCTTTCCATTTCGGCTATCAAGCCATAGTTGAACGTCGCAGAAGCTTGGGGCAGGTCCCAAGATCCAGAATGCCTGATAAGGTAAAACATTAACCTTTCAATATGTTTGTTTTCGTCCATAAATTTAGTGTCTAACAACTTTGTTTAAATCAGGGGAGCAGCACTACCAATGAGGAAAATAACCTAGTTTTAGAGCCAGATGTAGATGCTCCTCACGTGCAACCTAATCATTGTAGTGGGGACCAGGCCAACAATGCTACTATCAGTGAGGGCCGTGACAGTAATTAATTTCCACTTATAATTTTTTCTAATTATACCTTGATGGTTGTCCTTATAACTTTTTTTGTTTAAATGACAGAGAATGTTGCCCTTGAGGATCTTACCACCAGAGAGGAAGACAGGGCAACAGTCCCAACGACGACAACTGGTGCACCAGGTAAATAATCTCATTGCAATTTTTTTTATTAATATTACCGAACTAGTTAAATGATATTTAAAAACTGACAATTAAAATTTAATATTATCTGTTTTTGTAGGCGATGCCCCGTCGCTGGATGAGACCAAACATCATGACTATGCAACTAGGTTAGTAGTGCGGGTCGAAAGGCACGAAACAGGAAAAGAGCACGATGATATTGATGATGTAATTAGGAGCTTTAGAAATAGGAAAAAGAAAAAGAAAATTTGATAATGTAAAATATTGTATTATTATAAGACAAACGTTACTATACTTGGAACGTTTTTTGCGTTATATAAAAAACTCACTTATCATACTATATTTATGTCAAGCATTAATTTCAATGTTTCCTTGCGTACTTTTTGTTGAATTGTTTTTTTATTAGTTATTGAATATTTTTTTTTATGCTCATGAAAGTACAAAATGAAATATAGATTAGGTATTGGGGAATTGAGAGTGATGTGAGGGGGGGGGGGGAGAAGAGGCCATAAGAGCTTCCACCTTCACGTGGTTGGCCCTGTTTAGTAGCGAACAATTTATTGGAGCGATTTAATCTTGGAGCAAACCTCCCTCGATCCAATATAGCAACAAAAAAGTCACTGTTGACTTAGTTGCTACTCTTTCAAATCGTGGGAGGCTTGTTCCAAGTTCATGCGACTCCAATAAATTGTTCTTGAAACGAAGAGGAGCTTATTCAGGTATGTTTTGACATTTTCAACATATGTTCTAACATTATCATAAGAATGCATCTTAGAGTAAAAAATACTACATCAATTACTTGTATTTATTGTATAGATAATGATGGATTTTGATTGACTTGGCAATGCAGGTACAAATGCTCTTGCATCATGAGCAATACAACTTGTCAACCAGGGTCATGTCCAGGATATTTTTGCTTGTGCGCTTGACCAGGTTCGTAATGTCACATTTTGTAAGTTCCTTTACAGTTCATAATTCAATATTAAGCTTGTGCACGATTATTATCTAGGTTTTTTGTATGTGTTTTTTCATCTATTTGATTGTAAGAAACTATGCATGTTTCCTGTTGTTCACTATGATTTCTCCCATTACCACTCCTAGGATGAATCCGACTTTATTGTTACATAGGTTACTTTATTGTTACTATGATTTCTCCATTTACGATTTCATAGGTTACATCATGTAAAGTTGTCAATCGCAGGTTGGTGATGAGCTTTAGTTCTCCAGATTTGGGGCTTTTCTGATATTTTCTCCCTCATGTCATTCCTGCATCACCTCGTTGTTTGAGCATGCCAATTGTCTACCACTTGTACCAATTGGCACATGTCAATCTCTGAGTGGTGCCACATTTCACCTATTTTCAGCCCACTTGACCACCTGAAAAACTCAAATCCACACACCATATGTCTTTATCGTGGAGTGCCACATGTCCTAGATATTTAGGCCGATAGGCCTTCTGTTATGAAAGAGATCAATTTTTTTCGTCAACACTTCTTATCTAGGCACGAAACCTGTTACTTGTTTAATCTGACGGTCAGAGTCTCTCGGGTTACCTTCTAGGTTTGAAATACCACTGGTTTCTGGTATATTTCCATGGAATTGGTCTGAAAATACCAGCAACAATCCACACACCTCCAACCGTCGACAAACCTACCGTTTTAGTAGCCGCATTTCCGCAACTGCCAATACACCTGCCATTTTAGTTATTGCATTTCGGCAATTGCCAATACACCTGCCGTTTCATTCTCCTAGACTCTGTGTATGCATATTTTTCATATAATTTTATCACGAAGTTGGCTGCAGTGCTTTGACATGTCTTTGAATATTTTTGCAGGTTAGAAGACATTTCAGGCCAGAGCTATTGAATAGACTTGATGAGATAGTTGTATTTTATCCTCTTTCTTGTGATGAGCTCAGAAAATTTGCTAGACTACATATGAAAGATGTAGCGATTCGTCTTGCAGAGAGAGGTGTTGCTTTAGGGGTTACAGATGCTGCTCTGGATCTTGTTCTTCAGGAAGCCTATGATCCTGTAAGTAATCACTTTGTTTTGATTTCTTTCTTATTCAGAGTCTATCTTGCTAGGGGATGTGCCCGTTATGGCTTGTTATGAGACCATTATCAATTTCATCACCATCCCTCATAATATGTTTGATTGTGTTTATAAATAATAAACAATTATTACACCAAACAATAAACAATTAATTGTACTATGAGTAATATGATATCTTGAAATAATTCTCATTATAATTTCATAACCTCTGCTCTCACTTGGTGGTGTCTATATCACTAAGTGTGTCTTCTTTAAAATTATAGTTACAACAGACAATGAACAATCAATTGCACTGTGAGTGATATCTTGTAATAATTCTTATTATAATTTCCTAACCTCTACTCTCATTAGGTGTCTATATCACTAGGTGTATCTATTTTAAAATTATAGTTTCAACGGTAGATAAATTGTTATCTTAAAATTATAGCTTTGATGGTGATACCTTGTGATTGATAATGCAGTTTGAAGCAGCTTTGGTTTTGACTAATATAATCTCAGTTACCTTTGAGAATACAAAGGTTGTGATTGATTACGGGGCACTGCCTATATTTGTGGAACTTCTTACCTCTGGGAATGATAATGTTCGAGAATAGGTAGCACGTTTATTTTAGAGGCATAAAATTATTCTTCCCAACTATCTTTATATGTCTGTAATTTTGGAATTTGATTTAAAAAACTAGTACCCAACTTTGAGTTCAACTGCTGTTCGTGTAAGCCTGTTTGGGCTTTGGGAAATATTGCTGGAGACTCTGCAACATTTAGGGATCTTGCCCTAAGTCATGGAGCTTTGAGGCAGGTGCTTGCCTAGTTGAATGATACTGCTAGAATTTCAATGATAAGAAATGATACATGGGCTCTGTCAAATTTTTTCCGTGGTAAACCCCAACCACTATTCGAACAGGTAAGCAGAATACATTTTCTTCCTCTTCTTCTTAGTTCGCAGATACTATGGATTTTTTTTATAGATATTGGTGCTTGGTAGATTTGGACGTAATATGGACCTAGGTGCTTGTTCATTACAATGACTCTGTCATTAGGTTTTAGAAAATGCTTAGAATTTTGGGTTTCACAAGGGGGTTACCCTTGCTTGAAATTATCGATTATCAATCACATTAAAAAAAAGTCTTTCGTAGCATTGTTGAGCTCTTTGTAGGTGAATTTCCGAGGCAATTTCAGAATATATGAACTAAATTTGTCTGTCCTTTTCAATACTCTGCGCTTGTAACAGAACCAGACAAACAATCTAGTGGCCAATGCAACAACAAAAACACCTCCTGTTGCAATGCCTGCAATTCACCCTCTTTGCACACATGAATGACTATGGCACCCTCTTTTGTGAACAGGTACTGGAGCTAAAGGTACTGGTTTCCATTAGGATCGTGGAATTCAACATCCAAAATAGTATCAAATTCCACTGCAATAGTATTCCCCGGCAAGGGCAATAGTTCATTGAGACCTATTGGACTCATCACCCCCAAATAGCCTCCAGGGCTACCCAGAGTGTGATCATATGGAGCAATAACAAATGCTGATCCATCCCCAATTGAAGCAAGAACAGGGCCCACATTGGTTACAGAAAACGAGAAACACGTTTTTAAAGAAGAAGAAACTTTTGTATTAAGGTCCAGAAATCTAACTGGTCTATTGAACAATGCCCTACATGCACTTCAAATTGGTACTCCCAACTCCATGCTAAGGCTCATTGTGCCATTCTTCCGATGAGCATCTTAACCTGAAGTTTGATTCCAAAAAACCCAAGTCCCTTGTTCTATGCCCAAGACCTCTGTTACAACGAGTAGAGTTCTGAGCGAAATACTTCACAATAGGAAGCAAAAGAAACATTTCAAAATTTCTCGCTTTAGACTGATAATTTTCTGTGCGAAAATTCAACTGCGGACAGTAAAAACATAATATCAAACACAACCAATTTACAATGGAATTTGAACATGAGGATTTCTAACCAGAGAAAACCCTCTCCAGGTTAAAAGAATTCCAGAATGGCTTTAAGATTCTACTAATGAGCGCTTACAACACCATAGCAATTACTATCACAATGAAATTTGCTGGAAGCAAAGCCCTTGTACAATTTCTACATTTCCACAGTGGAAGCAAGAATATTGCTATCTCTCATGATTTGGTTTTGTGGTTAGATCCTTTGCTATGGCTGTCTTGTTCTGTTAAACGTGAATCTGTCTTAGCTTTGACTCTGGTTCTCATTTAGGATCGTGGCTATCTGATCTTGCTATAGCTTTGACTATACAAACTTGTTCAATAGGAAAATTTTGACTCTGCTATATATAGGAGCTTCAATGGGTGCTCTCAAACTACTCTACTACAGTAGTTGCACTCTTAATGGAATTCTACAGCAATTGGCACCATCAATCTGCTTTGTTACAATGATGGCTCACGTCAACAAACTGTGCTACAACTATTGGCACCATGAATCTTCTCTCTGCTTTGTCAAATGGTTGGCACCATCAACTGACTTTGCGCTCCTCGGGGTGATGACAGTGGCAAACATGTTTTTGGGCAGCTTTGTTTTGTCTCTGATTCAAGGCAGAACTATGTTGGCCTTGTTTTTTTAGTCCTTGGAACTTAGTTCTCTAATATTTTCCATCCTATCCCTAGTTTGCTACCGAGAAAGACATAACTTCACAATATCAAAATTGACTATTTTTGGCCATTTATCTTTAGTAATGGTACAACTTTAATTTGGTGCATTCGTACAGTATCTGAAGAGCACTCAAGCTGTTATTCAATATTTTAGCATAACTACTACATTTAACTGCCATGCTATAATATTTATATCGACCATAAGAATTCTTAAGGTAGTTCCATGTTTGTGAAGCAGAAGGAATGCTTCTGACAACTTCTTATCATAGTGGTACAATTCTGTTCGCAGTTTATCTTTTATAAACCTCCAATTTTCCAAACGTAGTAGAGACTACAGTTTGCATCTCAAATTTTGGACAAATATGTTTAGTATTCTACAGAAAATGCATTAAGAATACAGTGCTGTGTCTACTAAGCACCAATAATTTTTGTACTGAGTCATCTAAACATCTTGACATCCTCATTTTATATTCCTTCTCTATTTTCGCAAAGTTTCCTCTTCTACAGAAAATGTAATTATATTAATTTTTTTCCATCGATATACGGATTGGATCTAATTAGATGTAAACCCTTGCTACAGTGGTTATTCAAATGGGTTAGAATGTGCATTGTTATTTGTTTCTTTTGAAATACATGCATTACCACTACGCGAGATCTTTGCATTGATGTTGCCTCTGCTTGGTGGTGTCTCTGAGATTGAGCTGATCCAAAGGCAATGGATGTGCATTAGTGGTCGATTACTCTTTGCTAGTACTATAATCCAAATCCTCTAGCATGCAAACAAGTGCCACAGCAATTATATCTAGGATTGATCGTTTTTTTCTCACCTTCACTTTAGGCTTGGAAAACTTTGTTCCAGATTTTTTAGTATTTGACTCACCTGATAGACAGTGATCTATGTGGGAATTTAAGGCTATATTGGATGTAGATGAGAAATATCTACAAACAGGACAAACCTTTGGTATCATGGCCTCTGGAAGAGATCCCATATTCCTAAATTCTTTGTTCTTCCTAGGATCTGCCTTGCTCTTCTCCAAAGTTTGGATCTGCCTTATAGGCTCTTGCCTCTTCTACACTGCTTGAATTGGAGCACCTTCATTATGATATCAAATCATCCGCTACTATGAAATGACACAGGTCGCAGATGCTTTGATAGACTTGCCTTTTGGGCACTTCACCGTGAACCAAGTTTTAAAATGTCACAACCCACTTGATATTTATCCCTAGCAAAAGTGTCACATGTGAAGATCAGGCTTTTGATGAAGCGAATAACTTGGTAAAGATAATTTTTTATTACTTATGTATTTGGCCCAACAATATAGATTTTGATGCACTATCATTTTTAACCATGTACTGAAAAACATACAAAAAACTATGTTTTTAGTGAAATTTGTGTTCACAAGAATCGATGCCAGTCAAAATATAGACCTTGCTCCCAGCTTACTAGTAAAAGGTGGTACTCATATTTCATGCAAGTAATGGAATGCCTTTTTCGTTGTTTTATCTCGTCTTATTCGAACTTCCAAGTCTAGCATCAATGATTGTCTTATGCTTCAGAAAAATGATATTATGCTTTAGGGAAGTGTATCTACTTCTTATTATACTTATTAACTTCCAAGTCTAGCATCAATGATTATTTTATGCTTCACACATAATCTAGTTTTCATTATACTCCTTGAAACATTTTTTATTAGTTGAATGAGACAAAATTAAAAGGAGTAAGCTAATATATTAGCAAAAGGATTTCTGTCACAAATCTAAGATTCTTATAGGAATTCAATGGAAATTTCAGGCATCACCTGAGTAATCTTCAGTGTCTGCAAATTTTGACATCCAGAGAGAAGTTTTTTACAAAATTAGGTAGCTCCTACTTGAAAACATGTTGATGTTGACGTGTAGCAATCTCCTTCATTTATAGCCATGTGTTGGAATATTTGAAAATTCCAGAAAGCAATGGAGAGAGTAATACTATCCTATTCTAACACAGAGAAAATATTGAAATTTATTCACTGGAAACAGAGTTCAACACTTTGAAAAAATTCTATTCCTTCAAAAAGAAACTATTACAAATTCTTCCTCACTGAGAGGGACTACAAAATGTGACTGTTGTAAAACGCAGTGCACTCAAAAATCTTCTGTGTCTCTAAAACTACGCACTGCTGTGCTCTTCAAAACACTTACACTGCTATTGTGTGTAATAATAAACTTTACAACTACATTCCGAAACAGGCTCACAACCCTTTTCTTTTATATGCAACGCATATATTAAAAACATAACAAAACTATGCAAATAACAAATCTATTAAAATGCTCCCGGGGTCCACAATTTATAAATGTTTTAATATATATATGAAATATATATATAAAACATATATACGTCGCATTTAAAACAAAATATTACCAAAACCAGTGTGGGACCTTAACAAACAATAAAACTATTCTGCCGCGCGTTATATAAAACATAAACCAAAACCTTTGTCAAAACTTCAAACGAACCCTTTAGTCGTGGAGCCCGCCGGACTTCAAACAACGATAAACCATAATTCAAACCAAATTCGCATTCCAAAATAGCCCGCTGACGTCGACCAATTTTGTGACGCGAAAACCAAATGAATTCCCCCCTAATATTTTTTGGGTCCGAATTTGGGCTGGCGTATGGAGAGAGAGTTTTGACGCGAATTTCTTATCAAATTCGCCCTAATATTTTTCAGGTTTAGATTTCCACTGCGCGAGCAACCCAAATAAAGATCTGCTCCAATCAATTTTTGCCACGTGTCCTCAATCAAAAGTTTCCCTGTTCCCGGATGCAGGTGCATTGGATGGCATTTAAGGCGATGGGACATGGATGTGGTGATTTCATATCAATCGCATTAAGTTTTAACGCTATTCAATTAGCTGATATTTAAGTTCCAAGGTTTTCACATCAATCGCATTAAGTTTTAACGCTGTTCAAGATCGGACCTCCACTCCTATTAGAGATTCCGCATGCTCCAATATGCTCTGGCCTTCGGCTCTCATCAATGAGAGATTTATGATGGGCGTTCTTCGATGCCATTGCAATCAGGTCGATAAAATGGCATTTCGCTATGGTTTCTTAGATAAGCCGCAACCTTTGAATGGTAGATGCTCTCCGGTTGTTGGGTTACATTTCCTGCTCACTGTGACGAGAAGGAGAAGCCAGTTGAACTATTGCTTAGACCTTGGTGCAAATATGCATTTCTCTCAGTCTGGTCTATGTCTGTCTTCCTCAGTTTCTTGGAATCCTGCTTCTCCATCTCGTCTTGTGCTCACTGCTGAGACTACACCCATGCCTCGCTTGCGTTAACGGATGCGTTGCCGCAGGGGTAGCACCAGAGGTCAACCCCTGCGTGCTCCCTCCAGCCCCTCAACCGATTTGTCTTCCCAGTCTAGTGATTATTACGCAGGCCGCTATCCAAACACTAGAAGTGGGCGAGGTCGGGTTCTAGGATCTGGCCACTGTATGGGCTCTCCTACTCCTCATTTCCCCACCGCTTCACCTTCTCCCACGACGTGCACTGCGCTTTTTTCCTTTAATTTCTCTCTAAACCGCCCACGAATCACAGCTTCAATCACCGTGGTTTTCCATGAAGAGGCCCAAGTGGAGGAACAATGCACCCGTCCGATGGGTCTGAGCTCAGAAAAAGCCCAAATTTTGGGCCTTCAGGAGGGGAGCGGTGGCGTGAATGTGGAGATAGCACCTGGAGATCCTGGACCTTCTATGTCTGAAGCTGCTCCCGAAGGATGGTGCCGAATTGTCGAAGAACCACCGGATGAGTAGCTGCTTCTCTTTGGTTTGGTTTTCTTGCTTCGCGACCCACTTAATTGGGCATGTTTTTGCTTATATTATTGTGCTAGACCTCTGTTTTATTTTTGAATTCTGTAAACACTGTAATCGTCAAATATATCAAATGATGGTTCCCCTGCGTGGGCAATGCAATGACCTGAAAAACGTTCAAGACTGGTTTCCCCGTATGAGGGCAGTCTTCTTTTTTGATTTTTTGGCAAATTTGCCATAAGTCTGGGCAATGTTTTTGACTTCGGTCATGCTGTAATTTTATTCCCAATGTTAATAGATTAACCTTACTTAGGGAAAAAAAAAGTTTCCCTGTTTCTATTTTAAACCTGTTTTTTGAAATACAGAGCCATGTTTATATGATTGTTTATAGTCGAAGCGCTGCAGGGTGGTTTATTGTATTAATATTTCACAGCTGAATTATGTTCATAACAATTGGAACGCCCACAATTCATAACAAATATTGGAGATTTATTGTCTTTTTTTAAAGTTTTATTTTTATGTTTGCCGAAGGATGGTGCCGAATTGTCGAAGAACCACCGGATGAGTAGCCGCTTCTCTTTAGTTTGGTTTTCTTGCTTCGCGGCCCACTTAATTGGGCATGTTTTTACTTATATTACTATGTTGGACCTCTATTTTATTTTTAAATTCTGTAAACACTGTAATCGTCAAAGATATCAAATGATGGTTCCCCTGCGTGGGCAATGCAATGACCTGAAAAACGTTCAAGACTAGTTTCCCCGTATGAGGGTAGTATTCTTTTTTGATTTTTTGATGACAGATTTGCCATAAGTCTGGGCAATGTTTTTGACTTTGGTCATGCTGTAATTTTATTCCCACTATTAATAGATTAACTTTACTTAGAAAAAAAAAAGTTTCCCTGTTTCTATTTTAAACCTGTTTTTTGAAATACAGAGCCATGGTTATATGATTGTTTATAGTCGAAGCGCTGCGCGGTGGTTTATTATATTAATATTTCACGGTAAAATTATGTTCATAACAATTGGAACGCCCACAATTCATAACAAATATTGGAGATTTATTGTCCTATTTTATAGTTTCATTTTTTTTTTTTAAATTGAACGCGCCGTCGGTACACTGACGCTTTGTAAGCATCGGTCTTCCGACGTTTTGAACGATTTCCATTTTCGTCGGTCTTGTGACGTCCGTCGATATTGTGACATTTCTTCCTAGGGTCGGTATTGCGACGCTTTTGGAATGTGTCGGTATTGCGACGCTTCTGGAAAGCGTCGGTCTTGTGACACTTTTGCAATGCGTCGGTCTTGCGACACTTTTGTACGGCGTCGGAATTGCGACATCTTAAAAATGTCGGAAGAGAGACAGTATAAAAACGTCGAAAGAGCAACGTTCAAAACTTCGGACCACATTTCGTTGGAATTGTGATAGTTTGCAAACGTCGGAAGAGCGACGGTATAAAAACATTGGAAGAGCGACGTTCAAAACGTCGGACCACATTTTGTTGAAATTGCAACAGTTTACAAACGTCCGAAGAGTGATGGTTTGGGAAACGTCGGAAGAGCGACGCTTGTTTGGAAGTGACAGAAAAAGTGTCGGTAGTTCGACACTTTGTCAAGGCATCGGAATTGCGACGTAATGGCAAACCACGTTTTTCCCGTCCTCGAACTGTCGCTCTTGCAATGACTATGTGTCAGAATAGCGACGAAGTGGCCATCGGAAATTGGGCCAAATTTAGAAGCAGTAGGAAATGTATATATATTATTTATTTATGTTTCAAGCTTTCCTTACAGTTGAGAAATGAATTATTTCGATACAAGAAGTGTATATATAGTTTAGATTCCTTTTTAAATCATTCAATGATTTCTTTAGATTAGTTGGAATGAAGTTTCTTTATGCTTCCTAGCTTATTTGTCAATTTAAGTCGAATCTACATTCCCTTGTCCCCTGGAAAATCGAGGTAGAATTTCTGCAGGAGTCACTCAACCCAGAAGAGGAGCTAGAAGTAGATTTAGAGTGTGCTTCCTTTATTTTTAAATGTCTTGTTCCTTTTCCTGAATGATTCATTTTTGAATTGTTTTTCAAGAGCTTGATTTTTATTCCACGGATCCATGATGTCTTATTCTAGCATATATTGTGCTACGCCTCGAAGTTTACCAACCCGGATTGACAATTTAACTGTTGGTGTAAATATTGCACATATACTACCCAACAGGCCATAAACCTTATTCTTTCAAGAACTTCAATGGCCCAAAAAAACTTGGTTCTAGCTTGGCACATGACCAAAGTTTTAGAGAACTCCTCTCAGGTCTAATTCTTAGATAAACATGTTCCTCAACCTAGAATTCCTTGTGAAATCTATGTTGGTCAACATAAATATTTTGTATGTCCTGTGCCACTTTTAAATTTCATATAATAGTTTGCATTTCATGTTCCATTTCCTTCAACATGTTAGGTCCAATGAGGACCCTACTAACTGGAACACTCCAGTTGATAGGAGTGTTGAAATCCTCCCATAGAAAGCTTCAAATGGGACCATTCTCAAAGACTCCTAGTACCCATTATTGTATGAAAATTATACTAGCATAAGATATTCCTCCCACTTTCTTAGTTATTTCATCACATACATTATTAACATTTCCTCAAGGATTCTATTTGTCCTCTTTCTTTTTCCCATCAATACGTGGATGGTAAGTTGTGTTAAAAGCCATCTTTGTTCCCATACATGTGAATAGTTATTTAGAGAACCTTGAAGTAAATTTGGCATCTCTATCTGAGATGGCATTCTTAGAAACTCCATGCAAATTCACAAACTCCTTTCTAAAATTTTGAGCCACATCACTTTCCAAATTAGTAGACTTGAGTGCCACAAAGAGAGCCACCTTGCTCAATTTTTCAACCACAACCATGATTCCATCATGTTTCTTGGGATTTTTTGGCAGTCCTATAATGAAGTCCATGGAATTTACCTCTTATTTCTAGTTTGAAATGGGGATAGGATGTAATACACCAGTTGGGTGCTTTCACTCGACCTTCATTTGTTGGTACTCAATGCACTTGGAGATGAAATCAACCACCTCTCTTTTCAAATTAGGCCAACAATAAAATTTATCGATTGTTGTTAGAGTCTTTTGATATTGTGGATGACCCAAATATGGATTTGCATGAAACTATTTTAATTTTGGATTCTTTAGGTTACTATCATTTGGCACATATATTCTATTCTTGAACTTAGTCAATCCATTTTCTAAGAGACAATATTTATTTTCCTCTTCACCATTGGAATTTTGTTGTATATTTTTCTTTATATGATAATTTTTTTCATCATGCTTCCCTTAATTTTTTATATTTTATTCAAGGTCAGTTCCATAGGATTTTATGGCTGCTATGTGGTCTATTTTCACTCTCCTACTAATTGCATCAACCATTTTATTCTCTTTTTTTTATATACTTGATTTCAAAATCAAATTCACACAGTGTGGCCAAACATATAGATTTCCTTGCATTTGATTTAGGTTGATAAAAAAATACTTCAACTCTCCATGATTTGTCATTAAGGTAAATATCATGCCAAGGAGATAATGCATCAATATTTTTAAGGTGTGGATGATGGTAGCCAACTCAAAGTCATTAGTTACATAGTTGTGCTCATGCTTGTTCAAATTTTGTGATTCATAATAAACCACTTGGCCTTCCTACATTAAGACTCCACCAAGTCCCTTTGAGTAGGAATTTGTTCAAACAACAAATTCCTCATGATATGTTATTCTTAACATTGGTGCATTAGTTAAGAATTTCTTTAATTGTTCGAATCTTGTAGCACAATCAGTTTTCCATTCAAACTTCTTCCCTTCCCTTTGAAATGCAGTGTTTGGATGGCCAATCTTGAAGAAGTTCTTGATGAACCTCCTATAATAGCCTACTAGTCCCTTAAAGGACCTAAATTAGTCACATTCTTCGGTGTTGGCCACTCCATGATGTCCTTGATCTTCTCCATATTAACAACTACTACTTCTTTTGAGAAAATGTGTCCCAATTAATGGATTTTTGGCTAGAAGAAATCATATTTTCTAAGATTTGCATAACTTTCATGTTTCCTTAGAAATTGTAGCACTACAGCTAAATTATCTTCATGATCCTCCTTGGTCTTTTAATAGACCAATATATCATCAACAAAAACCACAAAAAATGTATCTAGATAAGGGTGCAACACATTGTTCATAAAACACATAGAAGTTGTTAGTGCATTAGTAAGACCAAAGGGAATTGTCACGAGTTCATAATGTACATACCACATCTACAAGGAAATTTTATATATGTATTCATATTTAATGTGCACCTAATGATATCCAGATCTTAAATTGATCTTGGAAAATACTATTTCTCCTCTTAATTGATAAAATAGATCATCAATCTGTGGCAAGGGATACATGTTCTTAATTATTTCCTTATTCATTTTCTTGTAATCGATGCACAACCTGAGTGTGCCATCCTTCTTCTTTACAAAAAACACTGGTTCTCCCCATGGTGACACACTTGGATTATGTAACATTTTTCCAACATCTCCTTGAGCTGCAATTTCAAATCAATTAATTCTAGAGTGTTGATTCTATATGGAGCCTTGGATAATGGTGTTGTCCCTGGTATCAATTCTATAGAAAAATATGTTGGGTATGGAGCTTGATTATCTCCTTTATTTTGTATCACAACATTGGACCCCTGTTCTTAACGGGGTGACAACACCGCTTGTAATTGCACCCTGCCTGGGGGGTCCAGGGGGGTGGCTGCGACTTTATGGAGTTTCCCCATGGGGGGGGGGGGGGGGGGGGGGGGGAGGGGGGGTCGGGGCGTTGCCCCCAAAGGTAAAAACAAATGTAAAATTGCCTTATAAAAGTATTGTAATTTCTAGTCAATTTGGGTCGTTCATTAGGCAGATGATCTGACAGTAGAAGTTATGTTTAATTTAGGGTTTTTTTCCCTAGAACGCAACCCCTCATTTTGTATGAGATTATTTTATTGCAGTTGTGTATTGCATGTGTTCTCAAAGCGAGAAACAGATAGGGAGACTGTGAGAGAGAAAAAAGGTTATTAGAATAGATCTGTTGTAGGTTGTGTCTCTTCAATTTGTTGGATAATATAAAGGAAGGACTGGCTGTTAGAGGTGGACGTAGCCCAAATTGGGTGAACCACGTATATCTATCTCTCTTGTTTTATATGTTTTTTGTTTTTTTGTTTTCGTATATTTTATGTGTTGAATAGCTCTATAATATATAATTTTATAACAATTGGTATCAAAGCTGAAGGTCTGTTTGGTTGATAAACTCGAAGGAAAGAAGGGTTCCTGGTTCGACTGGGAGAAATGGAGGAAGATGGTAAGTTTAGGGTCAAGAAATTTAACGGCCAAAAGTTCCTGCTATGGAAGATGAAGTTGGAAGATTATTTGTATCAGAAATATCTGTACCTATAATTGAGCGGAAAAACAAAGAAGTCGACGACTATGACAGATGCATAATGGGAGATTCTCGATAGAAAGGCACTTGGAACAGTAAGGTTGTGCCTTGCGGCATTGGTAGCCTTCAATATTTTGAAGGAAACAACAACAGAGGGTTTGATTAAGGCGTTGGCGAAACTATATCAAAAACCCTTCGCCTCAAACAAGGTATTTCTTATGAAACGTTTATTCAATATGAAGATGTCGAAAGGTGGATTTGTTGCAGACCATTTAAATGATTTTAATATGGTTACCAGTTAGTTAAGTTCTGTAGGGGTAAAATTTGATGATGAAGTTAGAGCTCTGTTATTTCTGTGCTCATTTCCAGAAAGTTGGAATGGTTTAGTTATGGCCATTAGTAACTCTGTCTCTAGATCTAGTACTTTAAAGTTTGATGATGTTGTCGGTGCTATCCTTAGTGAGGAAATGCGACGAAAAAGCTCTGGTGAGACATCAGGTAATGCTTTGAGTGCAGAGACTAGGGGAAGAAAAATGGAAAGAGGAAAGAGTTGAGGATATTGCAGTAAATAAAGGAAAGGCAGATCCAAGTCTAGATCGGGGATAGTGTGTTGGAAATGTGGAAAGAAAGGACATATGAAGAAATATTGTCGATCTTAGAAGGGAAAAAAAGAATATGCACAGAAAGAAAACAATCATGAAGAAAATGTGACAGGTGATGTGTTACAAGATACTTTGATTATTTCTTTAGAAAATTTTACTGATTCTTGGTTGGTAGATTTAGGTGCCTCATTCCACGCCACACCTGATAAGAAATATTTTCATGACTATGTTCAAGGAGATTTTGGACAGGTTCGTCTGGGTGATGACAAGCCCTGTGAAATCGTTGGAATGGGTAAATTTCTTGTAAGACAACGGAATGGAAACCAATGGTTATTAAAGGAGGTAAGCTATGTTCCAGATCTGAAGAAAAATATGATTTCAACAGGGCAATTAGGCGATGAAGGTTGTGTGACAACCTTCACAGATAAAACTTGGAAGGTCACCAAAGGATCCCTAATAATAGAAAAAGGCAAAAAGTTTGGTACATTGTATTTATGAAATGGTATTTCTAACTATGTTAATGCTTTAACTTCCAAAGTAGAAGATGCATCATTATGGCATCATAGGCTCGAACACATGACTCAGAAAGGGATGAAGATTCTTCACTCAAGAAATTTGTTGCCAGGTTTGAAGAATATTGATTTGGATTTCTGTGAGAATTGTATTTATGGAAAACAAAAGAGAGTTAGATTTCTTAGAGTTGGGAAAGAAAAAAAGAGTGAAAAATTAGAGCTTGTGCATACAGATGTTTGGGGACCTGCTCAGGTATCACCTCTCGGTGGCTCTCATTATTATGTTACTTTTATTGATGATTCAACTAGAAAAACTTGGCTTTATTGTATTCAAAATAAATATGTTGTATTTGATACTTTCAAGAAATGGAAAGCTTTTGTTGAGATTGAGACAGGAAAGAAGTTGAAGTGTATGAGATCAGACAATGGAGGTGAATATTGCAGCAAAGTGTTTGATAGATAGCATGGAATTCATAGAGAGAAGACAATTCAAAGAACACCATAAGAAAATGGTGTGTTAGAAAGGATGAATAGAAAAATCATGGAGCATGCAAGGTGCATGAGATTGCATGCAGGATTGCCTTTACAATTTTGGGCAGATGTTGTAGATACTGTTGTTTATTTAATAAACAAAGGGCCTTCAAGTTCCTTGGATGGTGGTATTCGAGAGGAGGCATGGACAGGTAAAAAGATAAACTACTCCTTTTTAAAGCCTTTTGGTTGTAAGGCCTTTTTCCATATTAATAAAGAAAATAGAACAAAGCTTGAGGAAAAAACAAAGAAATGTACCTTTATTGGATATGGTGTTAATGATTTTGGTTATCGCTTATATGATTATGAAAATCACAAAATCATTAGGAGCATAGATGTAATATTCAATGAAAAGTTCGTGTATAAGAATCAGTTGAAGGAAAATAAATAGGAAAAAGAAAACAAAGAATACACAGTTCTTGATGAGATCACAAAAAAAAGTAAAGGTGCCTGAAAATAATAATAATCAACAACCACAGGCACCTCAAACACCTGAAAGTGGTGTCTGAAGATCTACCAGGATAAGTAGACCCCCTGAACGATACTCTCCTTCATTATATTATTGTTGACTGATTCTGGTGAACCTGAATGTTATGAAGAAGAAATGCAGGTCGAAACCACAAAGAAGTGGGAGCTAGCCATGAAGGAATCCTTAATACATAACTAGACTTGGGACTTAGTCAGGTTGCCTGCAGGTAAAACAACATTGCAGAATAAATGGGTTTACAAGCTGAAGGAAGAAGATGGAGGAAAATAGAGGTACAAAGCTAGACTTATGGTGAAGGGGTTTGCACAGAAGAAAGGTATTGATTTGATGAAATATTTTCTCCTGTTGTTAAGATGACTTCATTCAGAACTATTTTAAGTCTTGTAGCAGCGGAAGATTTTCATCTTGAATAGTTAGATGTAAAGACAGCATTTCTCAATGGAAATTTGGAGGAAGAGATCTATATGCATCAACCACAAAGATATGAGGTCAAAGGGAAGGAAAATTTAGTGTGCAGGTTAAAGAAGAGCTTGTATGGCTTAAAACAGGCTCCAAGGTAGAGTTATCTAAAATTTGACAGGTTTATGTCTGAACAGGTTTATACTAGATGTCACTCTGATCATTGTGTTTATGTGAAAAAGCAAAATGATGGAAACTATATTATATTTTTATTGTATGTAGATGACATGGTTGTTGCAGGGTCTAACCTGCAGGAAATAAATGTGCTCAAAAGAAAATTGGCAAATTCATTTGAAATGAAGGATTTGGGAGCCGCAAAACAAATCCTTGGTATGAGAATAACTAGAGACAGGAAAAATCATAAATTAACATTGTGTCAGAATGAGTACATACAAAAGGTGTTGAAAAGATTTAATATGCAGAATGCAAAACCAGTTAGTACACCTTTTGCTAGCCATTTCAAACTTAGTAAGGATATGTGCCCCAAGACCCAAGAAGAAATGGATTATATGTCTAAAGTTTCATATGCATCAGCAGTTGGAAGCTTAATGTATGCAATGTTCTGCACAAGGCCTCATATTTCACATGCAGTGGGAGTTGTAAGAAGGTACATGAACAATCTAGGAAAAGAACATTGGATGGCAGTGAAATGGATTCTCAGATATTTGAGAGGTACCACAAATCAATCATTATGCTTTGGTGGTTCAAACATTTCTCTAAAGGGATATGTTGATGCAGATATGGAAGGTGATAGAGATAACAAGATGAGCACTACAGGGTGTGTATTTACTGTAGGTGGAAAAATTTTCAATTGGGTTTCAAAAATCCAAAGTGTTGTTGCACTTTCAACAATAGAAGTAGAGGATGTTGCTGCTACAGAGGCTAGTAATGAAATGATTTAGTTACAAAGGTTTATGGATGAATTGGGTAAGAAGCATGAGATGGGCGTGTTATACAGTGACAGCCAAAGTGCCATTCACCTTGCAAAGAACTCAAAATTTCATTCCAAAACTAAACACATACAACTCAAGTACCATTTCATACGGTCAATATTGGAAGATGGACAGTTGAATCTCGAAAAGATACACACTAGCCAGAATCTTGTAGATATGTTAACAAAATTTGTAACCAGGGAGAAACTGAGATTATGCTAAGTTTCAATTGGTCTTCAAGTATGATTATGAAGATGAGAAACAGCTAGGTCCAAAGTGGAGTAATTGTCCAGCAAATGAAGCAACAGAGGAGTTGCTTCAACCAGTCTCCAAGTGGGAGATTGTTGGGTGTGGAGCCTGATTATCTTCTTTATTTTGTATCACAGCATTGGATCCCTGTTTTTAACGGGGTGACAACGCCGCCTGTCATTGAACGCTACCTGGGGGGTCCGGGGGGGGGGGGGGGGTTGCGACTTTATGGAGCCCCCCCATGGTGGGGGGTTTCGGGGGTGTTGTCCCCGAAGCTAAAAGCAAATGTAAAATTTCCTTGTAAAAGTATTGTAATTTCTAGTCAATCTGGGTCATTCATTAGGCAGATGATCTGACGGTAGAAGTTATGTTTAATTTAGGTTTTTTTTACCTAGAAGGCAACCCTTCATTTTGTATGAGGGTATTGTATTGCGACTGTGTATTGTATGTGTTCTCAGAGCGAGAAACAGATAGGGATATTGTGAGACAAAACATAGGATATTACAACAGATCTATTGTAGGTTGTGTCTCTTCATTTTGTTGGATAATATAAAGTAAGGGCTGGCTGTTTGGGGTGGACGTAGCCAAAACTGGGTGAACCACGTATATCTGTGTCTCTCTTGTTTTATATGTTTTATGTGTTTGTGTTTTCATATATTTTATGTGTTACATTTCTCTGTAATATGTAATTTTTTAACAAAATATACCTATTTGTGGGGAGGAAAAGCTTGCATCTCTTCAGGAAATACATATTAAATTCAGTTTAATATGGGATACTTCATTAGAATTTCATGGCCATCCCCTTTAGCGCTTCCATTAACTTCAAATTTTTTATTAATTTGAAAGGTGAATAAAACACATCCTTTCATGTGAATTATCTTGGCTTTCATAATTGTAAACAACCTTACTACTGTTCATTTTAATTTTCCCCACAATATCTTCCTTTCTTCAGACTCATCTAAGCACTTGATTTCCTTCTCAAAGTAATATCCCTTGGTGCGATGCATATACATCCAGTCCATTCCTAGAAATATGTTGTATTCTCCTAGTGGAAATACATTAAAAATGTTACTATTAGCATGCCACTCATCTCAAACATGAAAAAATTTATCCAATACTCTACTCTTTTCATTTCTCTTGTGGCTAATTGCACCAACCATGATTATTTATGAGGTTCCTTGGCCAATTGGAATTGCTTTATGATTTTTGGGCTAACATAATTGTAGTTATAACATAAGTCAATCAAAATAGAAATGGTTTTGTCATAAATATTACCTTCCATCTTGATTATGGAGGCTTGGTGGTCGGATTTCCTATTATCTATCACTGTGTATATCCTAGGCATACTTTGAGAACATCTCCCACTTCTTAGGCTTCCTGCACATTGTAAAGTCATGGCCCAATATCCCTCTGCTATGGAAAATCTATTTTGTGATTATTTTATCCGCATGTCCAACATTTCAATGGTTTTCCGACATTTTCTCTACTTTTTTCTCCCATCGGTTGATTTCTAGTGCCATTTTCAGTAGAATTCAATTTTGTATGTGGTTGATATTGATTAGCTAAGGTCACACCTTCCCTCTTGCATGAGGCTTGAGTCCTTCCTTCTTTCCTATACCATTTCCCATTACTATTCATGTTATCCATTGTCTTCCAATTTTTCTTGAACTCAAGCATGCGCCTTGATTGCTCGTAGCAGTTTTTTAGCTTTCTAATTGCATTATCTAATGTCTATAGTTTATTGAATGTGATTCAATCTTTAAATGACAGAGGAAACCCACTGATAAGCCTCGGAATATTTTCCTTCTCATCCCTGAGATAAGGCACATATCTCAGCAATTCCAGAAACTTGGTGACGTACTCCTCATTTGACATGTCCCATTCTAAGCTTAGACAAACATTTTTCCTTGTTGTCATAATGTCTATCTAACTTGTATTTTATTTTGAAACGGATCTCGAATTTTTTCCATGAAAGCTCCTCTTCACTTATATTTTCACATTTTCACGTATTCCCACCAAATGTATGCCTTGCCTTTCAAGATAAAGGTAGAAACCTTCACCTTCAAATTATCCAAATAGTTGTGGATTCTTATAAGCGTTTTCATCCCAAGGAGCCATGCTTCAACATCCTCTTCGCCTCACCATCAAATGTAAGAGGTTTTGGATTTCTTGAAATCCTTTGGCACATAATCCATCTCCTGCCCTTTGTGATGATGATGATTGTGTCTATGAACATTACTGGATCATTGTTTACGGTGGCTTTCCCTCTTTTCTATGGTATCCAATTGAGTACGACCTCTTACAGTGTCCTAAATTGAAAATATATGCCTTTTCATGGATATGCTCTCGTCTGATCCATTATAATTTTATTCTTGTTTTGTGGAACTCTACCTTCCTTTATGGCTGGCTCCTAACCCATGTTGTTTTTTCCTCTATAGTTTTGAGAGGCTTTGTAGTATAACTACATTCACTTTTTCTTACCTCTCTTTTTCCCTAAAAATCCTTTCATTTTCATCCTTGTAGCTCCTTATTTCATCCCTTAATATTCTCATTGTATCCATCCAATCAAGAGAACTTGTCTCTCCTCTCTTTCCCACTAACTCTTCCTCTTCATATCCATGTTATGACCTATTAGTATTATATTGCACCATCCTGGTCCTCATTTCTTCTAGCATATAGTATCTCCATATGTGTTTCTATACACACACATCACTTTTAGAATAAACCAAATTAGAATGCATAAATTAATCATTACCATGGCTTGTATTAAGAGTTTTTTTATATAGGGCTAGATGAAACAAAAATTCAAGTTATAACATCCATGTCAACAATAGTATATAGAAACATTAGTACCATGCTACATGCATAAATAATAATGGAAAAATCTCAAGCAAATTGTACATGCAATCCTCACAACCATTAGGCTTTTAATACCTATGATGTTTCTCTAAAGTATCACTTGGTCTCCAAAGATGCAACATTGAATTTTTTTTTTCTGTCACTCTGTAACAGAACTTTGATTTTATCCCAAAAAATAAATTATTTGAACCTATGGTTCTGATACAACTCTGTAACAGTGCCTTCCACCACCCAGCCTAAACTTTCTTAGTGGAAGGTGTTACTTTCACCTACCCGAGATCCATAGTTTTGTCATGGGAGTGGGGTCATAAAAATTCCTCATTATTTCAAATTATTTGATGCTAGACAAAAATTATCGTTGCATCAGTTTAGTCGAGACCTTGATCTAGGTGGATATTGGTGGCCACCTTCCTATTCCACTTACGGCCCCACCATTGTCTCTTTCAGTTTTTCATTTGCCTTAATTATAGCACATTTTACTATTTTTAGCAGTTTTTCGGGTCCTGAACTTCTGGAGCCATTTTGAGGCCCTAAATGACATTTTTTTGGGAAAAATGGGAGAAAAATGGGACTATAGATCAATGTTTGTCACTCAAAAGTTGTATTCCTCAGATAGATATTTATAACAAGGTATTAAGCGCCTCAAATGAAGATCATATTCCAAAGTTACGCCCCCGGGAAGTTGATGTACCAATTTACCAAAACGGGGCCTATAGTTTTGGCGCTTCATCTCTTAGGGTTGCGTTTTTGGATTTTTATGGTTTTTAATTGTTTCTCATTAATAAATATGGCCTCAAGCCTCATTGAAACACAGATCAGAGGCCTGTAGCCTCCACATCTCTTCTCATAGATAAGCTACCAACATCCTATCTAGTTTATTTCCATTGTGTCTGTAAGAAAAATTCAATTCTTTGATATTAATGAAATGAATTATTATTTATGTTGAATATTTGTATTTATGGTTATGTGTGTATTCTTTTGCATTCCTACATAAATCTGGATCAATGGCATCAGAGTGGGGTGCTCTTTCTTGATCCTTCTTTGCATGTCCCCAACGAGGTCGGGGTATAAGGAGTTAGGGCTCGATCTGGTTGAACCTTTACAAGATCAGCCTTGCAAACCCTGATGGTGGCCCATGGGGGAAGAAAATAAAGATGAGGGAGTAGGATATCTTATCAAAATATTTCTCGAGGAGGCCCTCGAAAAACAAAGGAACGTGATGATGGATAACTTTGCCCAGATCCTTCAGTGACTACCCATCGACGGCGCATCTGCATCCAGCAGCCACTCTGGAGGCAAGACTCCCTTTACGGTACAAGTAAACTTTGCAATTCCCATATTTGAGGGCCAAATAGATGCAAATGCCGTAGATAGATAGTTGAATCTATTAGAAGGGTATTTCTTGGTTCATGAATTTTCCGACCGGGAGAAGATTATTTTTGCACTCCTCAAAACTACCCCCCATGTCAAGGATTGGTGGGAAACCTACTGTGAGAAAAAGGATGAGACAAAACCCTCTCTATTCTTGGTCATACCCAATTGGAATTCTTTCCGCAATTCCATCAAGGAAAAATACTATCCCGTGGGGAGCTATGAGGACAAGTATGTGACAATGGACTACGTTGCAGCAAAAAAGGTATCAAGATGTGCATGAGCTGAAGAATCTGTTCCATACCCTGCGCAAAAAGTTAGGTATCAAATATTCGGAGAAACATTTGGTTCTAAAATACCGCAGTTGTATGCATAGATAAATTCAGGAGGAAATGGAGTTCCTCGAAATCTCCTTGCTTGGTACGGTATATCGGTATGCTTCCAAGATTGAGCAGAAATTCAAACGGAAGAAGCGAGACTTTGGATCTGCGAATCAAAAGCAAGGGAAAGGTGCCCTCAAGCCACATAACAAAGGAAAAAGCTAAGGCATGGTGGCCTAGGACAACCTGCCAAAGCTGCACGAAAAGAACAACACTGTGAAACCAAAGAAGCACATGGTAAAGTGGTTTGAGTTCCATAAGAGCTCCACTCACAACACAAGTGAGTGTCGGGCCAAGCAGTCATTGGTGGCAGAGATGAGGGCTTCTAAACCAAATGCATGCTCCGAATTTGAGTCAGAATCCGACAAGGTGAATGGAAAAGGGAAGTATATTATTGATGCAGAGCCCAACGCCATCGTTGCCACTGTGAAGATGCAGAAGGAGGAACCGAAAGATCCAGAGGAGGAGGAGCATCTCTTCCACTCCTAGATGTGGGTAAAGGGTTCCCCGCTACAGTTCATTGTCGACAGTGGGAGCCAAAAGAACCTCATTTCAGTAGAGTTCATGAAGCGGTTGGGCTTGCCGACCACAACACACCCACAACCATACACCATTAGGTGGCTTCACCAAGGATGAGATCTTCGCATCAGCTAGTAGTGTCGCCTTCCCTACAACATCAAGCCCTTCAAGGATGAGGTATTATGTGAAATTTATCCTCTTGATGTTTGTGATGTATTATTAGGCCAACCATACTTGTTTAAGCGACATGTCGTGTATGAGTCCCGACCTCACATTGTTATTTTTACTTTGGGCAATAAGTTGTACAGGATAACAGAGGTACCACAGCCTGCCACTATCTCTTTGGTTACTGCAAAACAATGTAGTAAGATCATTTCCAAAACCGAGAATTTTTTTTTCCTGATGATCCACCCTCAGGGAAAGAAGAAGACTGTGGCCATAACCTCCAGATTGGGCTCCTCCGCATGAAATCAACAAATGGACACAGTCGTGGACGAGTACGGGGACATCTTCACCTCACCCACCGAGGTTCCTCTGCACTGTGAGGTCAAGCACCCCATTGATTTGACCCTAGGTGCACTGCTACCCAATGGACTGATCTATCAATGCTCTGTTATGGAGAATGATTAAATCAAGAGGCAGATTTTGGAGTTGCTGCAGAAAGGTCGCATCCATTTGAGTTCATCATCCTGTGGGAGCCTGATCGTGTTGGTACAGAAAAAGGATGGGACTTGGAGACTCTGTATTGACTATCGGGTGTTGAACAAGATCACTATCCAGAATAGGTATCCAATCCCACGAATTGATGACCTTCTACACCAAATCAAAGGGGCGAAATAATTCGGCAATATTGATTTGAAGTCTGGGTATCACCAGGTACCAATCAAACCCTCCGATGTGTGGAAGACTTCCTTGAAAGCCAAGGAGGGCCTTTTCGAATGGTTGGTCATGCCTTTCGGGTTGAAGAATTGTCCTGCAACCTTCATGAGGTTGATGGACAAAATATTGCAGCCATTCACCAACTCATTTGTAGTGGTTTACTTGGATGACATTCTGATCTTCAGCCAGACTTGGGAAGAGCACCTCCATCACATCCAACAGGTCCTCTAAACACTGCACCAACGCAAGTTGTGTGCCAATTTGGAGAAGTGCACTTTTTTCATGACCCAGGTTCAGTATCTGGGATACATTATTTATGAAAGGGGGGTGCATGTGGATCCAACCAAGATCCCAGTCATTCGGGATTTTCCAACCCCAACCACTCTAACAGAGCTTTGTAGCTTTTTGGGTCTTGCTAATTTCTACCGCAGGTTCGTGTTGGGATTCTGTCATATCACTTGGACCTCGAGTCAAGTCACCAAGGGAGGAGCAAAAGAAAAATTATTTTGTTTGAAATATCAATAGAAGGCATTCGTAGAATTGAAACATCACCTTTGTTCTGCCCCAATTCTCACATTACTAGACTTGCAACAACCATTTGAGATCGAGATAAATGCCTCTGACTATGCTATTGGGGTAGTTCTTACTCAACAAGGGAATCTGGTGGCATATCACAGTGAGACATTGTTTGACACAGTCTACAAGTATCCCACTTATGACAAAGAAATGTATTCCATTATGCAGGCTTGTCGACAATGGAAGCGCTACATTTTGGGGAAGGAAACAATCATCCACACAGACCACTGACCCCTGCAATTCATACAAACACAAGGGAAGTTGCAGAACGATTACCATGAGAAGTGGTCCACATATCTGCAACATTTTCATTTGAACATCAAGTACAAGAAGGGAAACACCAATAATTTTTCAAACTACCTCAGCCGACCACCGATCGTGGCGCTAACCACCGTTCTTAACTCTTGTGGGCATGAGACTTCTGATTGGCCACTTCTCTACAAGAGCGATCCAGAATTTGGCCACACATACAAGAAATTCTTGGAGGGTATGCAAGTTTCAAATTTTGACCTCCAAGATGCACTATTATGTTTCTTGGGACACCTTTGTGTTCCTTCCAGCGAGCATGCCAAGATGATTTGGGAAGCACACTACAGTCGAATCGCTGGGAATTTCGGGGTCGAGAAAATAGTGGAAGTACTGTAGAAGTATTTCTATTATCCGAACCTTTGACATGATTTCGGGAAGTACTTTAGATCCTGCACTGCTTGCGTCATTGCCAAACCGACCATCATGAAGCAAGGCCTCTATACTTCGTTACCTAACCCTAGTAGACCTTGAGAATCCATCTCCATAGATTACATGTCGGGACTTCCTTCTACTAAGCATGGAAACAACTGTGTCTTTGTGGTTGTCGACAAATTCTTGAGGATGGCCATTATGGTGGCCTGCAAGAAGAATATCACAGTAGAAGCCACTGCTAAACTCTTCTTTGAAAGAGTGTGGGTGCACTTTGGGATCCTACAGTCTATCATCTTAGATCGGGACAACAGGTTCCTCAACACATTTTTGTCTAGCCTCTGGTCAATGGTGGACACCAAGCTCACCAAGTCCACATCTTTCCATCCCCAAAATGATGGCCAAATAAAGGTCATCAAGAGGATGATTGTACACATTTTGCGCATGTATAATTCAAAGAATCCACGCACATGGGATGAGATCCTCCCATATGTACAAAACAGTTATAACTAAGCTCTCCACAGCTCAATTGACCACAACCCGTTTCAGATGGTCTTGGGATTCCAGCCACTATGTCCCATTGAAATAGCCATGCCATTTGCGGCTACTCAGGCCAATTCGGCTCATGTCCAGTCTGAAGCAGACAAAGCGAAAAACTTCATCGAGGTCATTCAGCACATCCGCCAACAGGTTCATGACATATTGGACAAAGCCAATGCTAAGTACAAACAAAGACATGATCAACATCGGGTGCCACACAACTTCCAGGTGGGCGACAAAGTGTGGCTACATTTGTAGAAGGAGTGCCTCACTTGACCCCACCGCAAGCTTTTCCTACTCTGATATGGGTCGTACACCATCACCAAGGTTGTAGGGAACAATGCCTTTGAGCTCATTATTCCACCATTCCTTAGTCTGCACCCAGTATTAAATGTGGGCCAGCTTCGGCCTTACTTCTCACCTATACTGGACACCGTCGACATTGCATAAAAACTCACACCAACAGAGTTAAACGCAGAATAAATGGAACAGGCAACCACATATTGTATCATGGACATGAAAATCAAGAACAATCGCCATGAGAATATCCAACTGTATCGGGTTGTCAAAGCTGGCAAACTCCTGCACCAAGGAAAGTGGTTCACTAGGGACCAAGTTTAATAGAAGTTTCCTCATCTCATGGAGGAAATCAACGCAATGTAGAAAATTACTTCCTAAGTGGGGAGGAATGATCGAGGTGGATATTGGTGGCCACCATTGTATTTTTAAGTTTTTCAGTTTCCTTAATTATAGCACAGTTTACTATTTTTAGCAATTTTTCGGGTCCTAAACTTCCGGAGCCATTTTGAGGCCCTAAACAACATTTTTTGGGACAATCGGGAGCACCATGGGTCCATAAATCAATGTTTCTCACTAAAAAGTTGTATTTCTATTATAGATATTTATAATGAGGTATTGAGCGTGTCAAACGAAGATCGTATGCCAAAGTTACGTCCTCGGAAAGTTGATGTACCAATTTACCCAAACGAAGCCCATAGTTTTGGCGCTTCATCTCCTAGGGTTAGGTTTTTCAATGTTTAGGGTTTTCCATTGTTTCTCAATAATAAATAGGCCCTTTGAGCCTCATTGTAACACATTTTAGAGGCATGTAGCCTCCACATTTCTTCTTAGAGATAAGCTACCAACACCCTAGCTATTTTATTTGCATTCTGTCTGTAAGCAAATTTCAGTTCTTTGAAATTAATGAAATAAAGTATAATTTCCACTAAATATTTGTATTTATGGTTATGTGTGTATTCTGTTGCATTATTTCATAAATCCAGATCAGACATTCTTGACGATATAGACTTTTCCCAACCTGAATTATGGGTCAACATATATGGCCATTCAGTGTTGGACCCATTTGTTCCACCCACATAACTTCTTACATGGAACCTAAGTGGCCACTCTTCCACCATGTTCGGACCCATGTAGAATATTTGTTCCTTTGGATGGTTAGAAGTTAACCTATTTCACTAAAACATCAGACGTAGCCCCGACCCTGAATTGGCCAACTCGTTAATGAGACCAACTAGGCTACTGACCTGACCTGCTTCCAAGCACAACTAACCTGACCATGACTAGCAGACTCTTTTCAAGTATTCAAAAGGTCTGACTCACTTCTAGACCTGAGCTACCTGGCCTGGCCGATTATCTCAACCCTCAAATATGGTGGTTCCCAAAGGTGATTCTCTACCTGTTTTACAAATGTTACTCAACTTTAAAATTTTTCCCAATTTCTTACTGGGCTTTTCAATGGACCCTATTTTGGTTCCTAGAGACATACCCTGGGTTGAAGAGAGACGAGTGCCTATGACATCTTGATGAGTGTTTTTAAGGTTAGCTAGAAATTCATAGCACACTCACTATTCAATATATTTTAGAATAAAGTTGATTCAGAACCTTCCTTAAGAGGGGAAATGTAGAAATCTGATGTAAATAATTACTCACAGAAGCATCAATAGTAGTTCTATAGCGGCCAACATCACTTGAATCTATAGCTTATCAGTCATCGTATTATATGTAACAGAAGAATTGAGTAGGAGAGAAGTTCAATACACTAGGCTTAAATTATAAGAATCTGATGCATCAAAATTAAGAGGGAAATAGAATAGACAAACACATTAATGGGATGCAAAGATACATTGAGCGCATTTTAAGGATCTATTTTTCATATCAATATAGGAATCATTCATCAACACTTGACCTAAACGAATCCATAAATTCATGAAAACACCTCCAACAACTACTATTCCATGCAATATGAGGAGAATATTGAACACATATGGAAACACATAGAAAAGAATACTTAATACAACATCAGATGATCCAGAATCACAAAAGATTTGTATTAATCTTCCACAAAGCACACATTCATCAAAAGTACACAACACTTCTCTTTTGGAAACAAAAAGATTCAAAATTTCTGAACCGTTATTCAGTATCAAAAACTGTTTTTATAAGGCCTTAAAGGGGAGAACCCATTACAAAGATAGTCTTTCTTGATTTTATGACAGTCTCTAATCTTACAAAACTCCAATGTGATTCGTAGCACAATTTTTCTAACCAAATTCTAACTGACTGAATGAAAATAAAAATATTTACATAAAATATAAAATCAAGTGTTGTAGTCGACATGATCATCAACATCTTTAGTCATGATGGGTAGGAGGCAGAGGCTGTATTCAGGGATCGATGATCTGGAGTGTAGACATATTGAAGAACTACTCATATCTCTGCCATAACACTGAAGTTGGATGAGGGGCTCAGAATAAAAGCTAATATGCAATTTTAAGGTTGGCTAGGCCCAAATAATCCAGTCTAGAATGAAACAAAATTTTCACCATCCCCAGTAGCTGGAAGTCCATTTTTCAGATAGTTTACCATTGGTTTTCCATTTAGAGTGGCAATATTCTCATGAGAGGAATCTACTTTTCTCTTGGCTTTAGCTAGTCTTTGGTTTTATTTCTCCCACTAAATTAGCTCTCCCATAAATTCCCAACAGTTGGTAAATCCTTCCCTGAAAATTCTTTCAAACTCAATGTGGTAAATCCTTCCTTGAAAGTTCTTTCAAAATCAATGTTGAAATCATTGACATTCTTTAAAAATACCTCTAGGCACTCCTCAACCTTGACTCTATCTTCCTCCTTTTGAACAACCTTATCAATTTCCATGATCGCATCGACTCTACCTATCACATCTATAGGCCTCAGTTCACTTAGTGGCCTTTCAATCACACACTTAATAAATCTTTTAGCAATCAAGGATTTCTTTTCCCCATCCTATTTAGCTTCTAGGATGAAATATTCATCATATTTTATCATTTTTTTCTGCTCATGTATCAAGGTTATGAAATCCCAGTTGTTTCCCATTTCTTAGATGATCTCATCTGAGACCAACTGTTTATCTTGCATCAAAGACATGTTCCCTTTCAACCTTCTCTTTAGCTCATAAGTCTCTTGGTTTGATTCTTGTAGATTCTTGCTAAGGATCTCAACATTTGTCTTGGAAGTTTATATTTGTTTCTCTTTCTACGCTAGACTTTTCTGAGCAACATCCAAATATTTATGTACTTTTTTTAATTCCCCTTAATAAAGTTGGAGTTTAGTAAGGGTCTTAGTGAGTTTCTTAGATGGGTTTTGACACCCAACTTCATGACTAACTCCTTGAAGCTCTCATTCTGCATGTGGATAGCCTTGGAGTTGGCTCTCTCTTGCTTAAATATGGTTGCAACCTTTTCCAACAAATTTTATACCTTGCTGATAGTCATGGTGTTCTTATTGAGCTTGTTGTATAACATTTCTCTGACGTTCTTATGAAAATTTATCTTATCTTTCACGGGAAAAATTGCTAAATCTAGTGAAACATCCAAGGCTTTGAACTGAGATCCTGAAGGCAAGGACTATGCCAGTGGATGTTGTAATGAAATATTCATTTGGTTTCTTTCTATATACATGCCCTCCAATAGTTTAGTCTAGTATGGGACTGAGTGAGATGCCATTTGATTTTTCATCTCCTCTCTCACCTTCTTTCTTCAATGGCCTTTCTAGCAAGCCAACTTGATCTAGTAATTATTGCACTAGCTTTTTCACCTAAGACAACTACCTCTAAATATGATAAAGCAGTAGACTGTGATGAATCTTCCAATGTCACATGAAAACCTGGTTGATCTGGTCCTGTCTCCATTAACCTGGTTTCCGTTTTTTCTTCTTCTATTTCCTGGGTTTTTTCCTTTTTACTTGAGTGTATATCTTCCATATCTGTGCCTCCAACCTGGTCCACGATCCTCTTTTGTCATTTTTCCTTAGCTACTAGAGTTTCAATCTCCATTTCTATATCCAGAGGCCACCAATCAAAGTTAACTTTCCATTCAACCTCACGTCTAGGCTCATGTATATATTTTGAAGCTTTTATCTTCTCTCTCCTTTGGGAAATGACACCGTGAGGATCATAGTACTAGAAATCCCCTAGTTCAAAATCCATCTCTTTGAGCAGAGCTTCAACTGCCTTCAAGGCTTGCCTAGAATTAACAACAAAAGGCCTCGCATGCCTCCTTAATTTAAGTAGATGCCCCTTATTTGCAGGGACAACATGGAGTTGGTCTGCATTAAGGCTCTACTTAATGAATTCCAGAGAAAATATTCTCATGGGAATAAACACAGGAAGATAATAAGGGGGAAGCTAACACCCATAAACTATGATTTATGTGTGATCATCAAAAAGGTACTAGTCCCCCTACCTTGATGTCTTTTTAAGTTGGAGGAGATTTTTTCTGTTGGGGGAGGATTCTGGGAGGAGAAAAACCATGAATGATATTATATGCAATGGCCATATAAGTTGAAATAAACTTTGAGTATCCATTAGAGTTTGGCATTTTCTAAAAAACAACATCTCAGTCAAACACAAAGTTTCTATATTTATTGTTAGCAACCAAGCTAAGACCAAGGCATTCAAAATCCTCAACATGAGTGTATACAAACATATAGAAAATAAATGAATAGTATCTGAAATAGGATGTGTGGGAATGTGGTGTAGCTAAAATATTATGGCCTTAGATAAGTAGGCTGGGATATCAAATAGAAGGCCAGGTAATATCTTTTGGTTTAAAAATTCCCAAGGTGACTTTATTTGATAAATTTTCATCCTCCTCCCCCAACAGATGAGAAATGAGAGAAAAAATGGGATGGAAGGGTTTTTCAAAGAGGGTGATGGGAAAACTGTCAGCCACAAGCAACGATTATAGGCTAGGGGCCAGCGGTCAGGACCATCTGTAGGAATGATTGTTGCTCATTGGTTGGGAGGGTGGAGTAATGGTAGGCTAGGGTGACATCAGTGAACTAATGAGGTTCAAGAGAAGTGGGGTAAACCAAATCCTTCTGAATCAACCCTAGGGTTAATTCAAGTATTTTGACTCTCGAGGAAGAAACAAAGTATTTTTTATTCTCGATGTAGGTTGCAGCCAATGAGGAGATGAATTCATGGAAGTAATGCAGGAGATGACATGGCTTCCAAAGAGGTCAAAACGGAGGCTAGAAAGGTGAGAGGAGAGGACAAGGTCCATAATTTAGGCTTCTATATCCATAAGGGGGTCGAGGGTGGAAGAGGGTTTGGCTTCACTAGTTTTCAGGGTCTCGAGGGACACCTTCTTCATTTTTACAATTAATTGAGCAACTTATAGGTGGAAAAGGGTAATTTTTTACCTGGTCACCATGGCGGAGGTCGAAAATGACATCAGGAGGAGTTCCTGAAATAGTTGAGTGCTTGAATGCTGTTTTGTGCAGGTGAATGGCGGGAGAGAGGGTACCGGGAACTAGAGGAGGAATTTCAAAAACATGAGGTGTGAAGGTATTTTTATAGTGGGAGGGGACAACGGTTGGGTGATGTGGAGGTGATGTTATGAGTAGGGGGACATGAGGTGGGAAGTGGTTGAAAGAGGGACAAGTGGACAGGTGGACAGGAGCAGGGGGTGCTCGATTAATGTTTCCCATTTTTCGAATTCTCACTTGCTTGAAAAAGGAGCCAGTGGTGGATCCCATTTGATGTGTGATCCCCACCACCTTTTGACAGGTCGGATAGTGAGCAACTGAACCCCACACTCACCCCTCATAATATATTTGAACTGTCAAATCAAGGTCTGAATTTACAACATTGGGGGGGAAGGACTGTTTAAAACACATGCAGGTTACCCCTTTGAACTATTTCGGGAGAGAGGTCACGTGGAGATGGATGATGATTCGCCCTAAAATCGCTCGACCGTTAACCAATTTTGTGCACGTATGTGTTGGCCTCTCCTCTGCCCTAATATACTTGCAGAAAAAAAATTCCATGAGTGAGAAACAAGATTTAAGACCATCTTCTTTGGCTCTAGGCCCTAGTAGTGTCCCCTAAGGTTGTTTTAGCCGACCTTTAGCTTCGGATGCCATGAAAATGGATCTTCAGCTTATTAAAAATTTCATATAAAGTAACAACATAACCAATTATGCATAATTGATCATGTCCAGATTCCTTTTGGCACGTCTTGGTCATGGAAGTCGACCTTGACTAGCAGACCCCACTCGACTAGTCGAATTATCTTAATAGGACAATACTCGTATTTGGGATGATAGAACTTAATTTTGAAAGCCCATCGATTCCTTCATCTAGGTCGACAACAAGGAATGTGTCCTATGCTCTTTAGGGACCTTTTATCTATGCATGCATCCTTATATATGTGAATGAAAATCTAGCCACTGCCTTGTTGTTTTGTGACCCTTGGATGAATTGGGTTCCCAATAATTTGGGTTGTCCCAATAGGGCCCCACACTGGCTACTAAGCCCTCATTATGGAAATTCAACACCTTTCTACCATACATGAGTCACAACTCGTCAACCCGATTGAGGCCTCAATGAAATGTTGAATATCAAGTACCCTTTGGTCCACTCAAATGAAGCCACACTAGCGATCTCCACCATTGACTAGAATAATTGTAACCAGATAATGGATTTCACACTTTGTAATGGCTTAGTCGATTACATCTTTCGATCACAAGGGATCAGGTGATCAACTTTGCACGTCATGAAAGTATTACCTTAGCACACAATGCCTCTATGCCCTTCATAATCATGAGAATTAAACATATACATACAACATCACATCATAGACAAGAAGAAAAACATATTCCTACATTAACAACGCTAACACAAGAATGAGTCCAATATTTTTCCTTTCAATATGACAAGTGTACAAATAAGTAACTTATCGTTTTATGTTTAAGTGGTTGGCAACTAAGAGTGGGACTTCAACTCTTCACCCAACCTTAGATTGGTCTCCTCTATAGTTTTTCTTGTAACTATTCACCCCAAAATCAAATTCCAGAGTTTGAGAAGGGTTGCTCAAAATATAAACCAATGTTGATAGCTAAAACAAGGAATTAGAGGCCCCAAACACCTCCACCCACCAACTACTCAATGCTTCTAGATGAAACAGGGAATCTAGATACCTCCCAGTTTCCACCCACCAGCCGAACAAGGGAGTCTAGTGGTCACACCTCTACCCTCATAAAAAAAAAAATCTATAGGTCGAAACTTCCACCCTCATCAACAAAAGGGAATCCAAAGGTCGACACCTCGACCCTCTACAACACAAGCATACACATTGGTTCCACCTAAGCCTAGGAATCCAAAATGCATTGCAAGAACCATGGAACAAGCAATGAAGTTTCAGAACTATCCTTACCAGGAATCCAAGAGACATGCCTCCACCCCAACTATCAAAATAATCCAAAGATCATCCATATCCACCCTCTAGCCATCCAGGGAATCCAAAGACTAGTGCCCTCACCTGAAAGATGTTCTTCTATCCTTCCATTGCTCAACCAAATGGCTTCCTACTTCTTTGCCCTTGTAGCAATGTCTCCCTTGTAATCACTTTGAATCCTTCTCTGCCTTCTTTCCCAAATGTCGTTTTTCTTCTGAGTGTTAGAAAATTATATATTACAGAGAAATGGAACACATAAAATATGTGGAAACAAAAACATATAAAACACATAAAACAAGAGAGACAAAGATATATGTGGTTCACCCAATTTGTGCTACGTCCGCGGAGAAACAAAAAATCCTTCCTTTTATATTATCCAACAAAATGAAGAGATACAACCTACATAAGGTCTGCTAAAATTTCATCTTCTCTCTCACACAATCTCCTCTCTCTTTCTCGCTCATAATACACACAATAAAAAAATGGCAATACAATTCTCTCATATTAACTGAGGGGTTGCCTTCTAGGGAAAAAAATCCTAAATTGAACATAACTTCTACCATCATATCATCTTCCTAATGAACGACCCATATTGACAACGAAATTACAATATTTTACAATGAAATTTTACATTTATTTCTAGCTTCGGGGGCACTGCTCTCGAAACCCCATCACCCCCCCACCTGCGTGTAGGGGTGTACAGTCTTCCTCGGGTATACATATGGTTGAAATAAAGACCTCTGAATCAGGAAGATAATCGGGCTCTACACCCAACACTCGGTTGGTCACAGGGATTTCTTGTGCTAGATTCCCAACCATGTTCTTATTGGTTGACTTGGCTAGTCATACCTGTCAGTGCAACCCATCCTCTTGTTTAATTTTTTTCCCTGTTCTACCTTGAAAACTCATCCATGGAAGTATGGACTCGCTGTCATCTTCCCACATCATTGATTGTTATAACTTGTGTCATTTAATAAAACCTCTGCCATCCTTCCCTAGTTGTAAGAAAAAAATCAAGTTTTCCTTAAATCCCAAGTGTTCTCCTTTCTCAAACTTAGGAATTCGTGTCCCACAACTCAAAGCTTTTTTTTCATCAAGATTATGTAATTATAAGGTTTCCAATGATGGGGTATTATCCAGGGCCTGTCACATTTTTTAACAAATCTAATTCTAAGTAAATTACCTACCATCTTAGATCGAGTTTTCAACAATCTACAAGTTTGAAGTTAGCTAGCTCCAACAATTCCTTAGCAGTATAAATATCCTCTTAGATAAATGGAAAACTGAGTAACATTCAAATCTCTTTGTGATATATAAGACGTGTACCTATCTATATTCAATTTTTGTGCTGAGAGGTGCTCTCCATCCTAGTATGGTAGGTAGAGATGTTGTAACGTAATGTCGACTGTAACATTTTGACTAAGTCAAATTAGATAAAAAATAAATAAATTAAAATATTGATGTAATGTAATGTAAACATTTTAAAAGGGTCATAATAAAATAAAAATAACCCTATAAAAATAAAATAAAAATAAAAATAAAAAATGACCCATGGTATTTCATTTGCAATATAACATCTTTATAGGGGGAAATTAAAGAATCTAGGAAGCTTAGAGAGGGGTCACATTTATTTTCACTCTAGAAGAGGTTTGCATCTACAGATATTAGATCCCTCTTGGCTCTTGGTAGGTCCAGAGTTAAGATGGATCTAGGATGGTTTAAAAGATGGTAGTGATGTTGTAATATAATGTTTAACATTTTAAATAAGTCAAATAAAATAAAAATATTAATGTAATATAATGTAAACATTTTAACTACGGTAAGTAAAATAATAATAATAATAATAATAATAATAATAATAATAATAAATAAATAAATAAATAAATAAAATAAAATAAAATAAAAATAAAAGTGACCCATGGTATTGAGAACACATGGTATTGACCCATGGAATTCATGTGGAATGTAACCTATTTAAAGGGGGAAATTAAACTAACCTAGATCCAACTTAACTCCAAATCTACCAAGCATAAAGAGGGATCAAATCTCTTGATATGCAAACCTTTTTTAGAGTGAAAAGAGATTTAATCCCTCTCAGAACTTGGTAGATCCAAGTTAACATGGATCTAGGCTCGTAGGGATGTTGTAATGTCCTATTTAACATTTTGCCTCTATCAAATTACATAAAAATAAGTAAAGAAAGAAAAAACAAAATTATAATTAAAAATAAAAATAAAAATAATAATTATCAACAAAATATTTCCACTGGTTAAATTACATAAAGCTAAAACTAAAAACAAAATAAAAAACACAAAATTAATAATTATTTTTATAAGTATAATTATAATTAATAATTAAACTAGATTAGATTCATGTTAACTCTAGCTCTACCAAATGCCTAGAAGAATCAAATCTCTTATATACGAACCTCAAGTAAAAAGATATTTGATCTTAATCCATAATTAAAATAACTAGCAATTGCACCAGACGTTGCAAGGAAACACGATAAGGCACTAGTTTAGGAAAGAGTAGCATTAAATTGTTACTCTTCCATGATGATGGGGAAATTGTCAACAAATCTTGCCAAAGGGTCTCAGTGGAAATTTGGATATTAGTTAAAGAGGGGGGTGTGAGGAATTACATCATTGACATGAAAAGTGGAAATTTGGATCTTAGTTAAAGAGTGGGGTGTGAGGAATTACATCATTGACATGACAAGCGTATCCTCAGTATCAAGTTCTCTCCTTTTGGTTATTTAGTGTAGTATCCAAAGAATGCATTGTAGAGATAACAAATATCTCTATCCTTAGAAATGATTGGCAATAAGACTTTGATTTGGTCTTTTGGTTATACAAACATATGTAATTGCACTGGCAACACTTATGCTTGAAGTATTAGCCTAATTGAATGGCTGGAATTTATCCACACCCTATTTGTATATGCCAACTTTATTTGGGATTCAAGATTTCTTGCAATTTATATAACTCTCTTGGGTTTCATTTAAATCCATTTACATTGTCCCCCCAATTCAAATTATAGCAAATATTTGTATCCTTTTTTTTTATCAGTATGTGGACTGGATCATAGTGACCTACATCAAATGCTTTTGGATAAATTATAAGAAGATCAAGTTGAAGCCAAAATATGAATCTTTTGAACTCAAGGATGTTGAAAATATCAAATTACCAAAATCTACCACAAGTATGGTAAATTTGAATAATTAAGATCAACGCATTTTGTATTTGAATTGTAGAGAGGACTGTGAGCGTAGAGTAGGATACCAAAGTCCTTTCAATTGATGATATCAACAACCCAAAAATCATTATTAGCCAAAACATCATTATTAACAAAAAAAAAATTATTAGGATTTGATCTTCCAAAAATGATCTATAACCAAAACAATGAATTTTTCAACTACATTTGGCAATTGTTACGAAATTGGTTTAAACAAAACAAAGGTAAGTGTTTCCTTTCGTTCACATGTCAATGGATCAATTGAGGTAGAAAATTGCACTATGATATAATTGTTATGTATATTCAATTAGAAACATTCAAATGTAATAAATTTCCTTGCCCCCATTTAAAAGATTCAAAATCAAATTCAATAAGCTTAATATAATAAAATTCATTAAATTTACCCCCAAACAATTGAGCCACTCATCTCCTCAACTGAGAGTTACATTGAAAATAAATACAATTATGACCAATTATGATTTAATGATTCTCCTCGTGATGTCCTTAAATAATGAATCACTCTTCTAAGCTACTTAGATTATTTATATAATTGTGATTATAACACTTATTATTACAATATCACATAATTTTGAAAAGAAAGTTTTTCACTTTAAAAACAAAAGCATAAGCATAAATTAGGTAACTGAACCATAGGAAAGTTGGTCAATGAAGATATGTTTCTTAAGTGACAATGGTTTTTGCTATAGTAGCTCCTTATGGGGTTGTGCCTTGTGAATTAGATATTTTAACATAAAATACAATTTGAAGTGTAATAGGCTTGAATGAAGATGAATCACTAGTAAAAAAATGGCTAATTAGTTACTAAAAAAGATGACTAAAATTTGCATATAAACGACTAGTTTTTCAATCAGGTGACCAGTAAGAGCTAATTTACCGTATCTTATAACACAACCAAATTTTTATTCGTTTTTAGCGTAGTCATTAATTGGTTGTATCAATTTTATTTTCTAGTAGTATATTTAGTCATACATTTGGTAATTAATTTAGTCATTAATTGTCACAATTAATGACCAAATATGAAAAAAAATATATTACAATATGATGACGTGAGAAAACCAAAAAAATTTGACCAAAATGTTGTTTGTGTTATAAGATACTGTAAATTAGCTACTAATAGTCATATATATGCAAATTTTAGTCATTGTTTGAAACCAATTAATGACAAAAAAAATATGACTAAATTTTGGTTGTGTTATAAGATACTGTAAATTAGCTACTAATACTCATATATATGAAAATTCTAGTCATCGTTTGAAACCAATTAATGATTAAATAAATATAACTGAATTTTAGTCGTGTTATAAGATACTTTAAACTAGCTACTAATAGTCGTATGTATGAAAAATTTAATCGTAATTTGTAATCACAAATTTTTCATTTGCAATAGTCATTTATCCTTTTTTTATAGTTTCATATTCATTATATAAACAACTAATTTAATAACTTATATTCATTTAATTTATTTTCATTAATAATCATTATAAAGGACTAATTTAGTTCTATATTCATTTTTTTATATTCATCATTAATCAATATAAACTTCTAATTTAGTAGTTTTATATTGATTTTAAGTGCTCATTATTAATTAGCATAAATTAATTAATATGATTTTGCGACTAAATAATTGTTATACAATGCGCATGTTAATCTAATATGAAAACACAAAGTTACACATATTAATTGCAATACTAAACAACATCAAGTGCAATTATAAATAATTTCAACCACATAAATTATATTATATGAAATGTCAAGTATTATAATATGAGTTTCCAACTTAATATTTGTTGGACTACAATTTACACATGAAATATTTTTTCATCACTTCAAAACAATATCGTTGTGTTTCCAAGACATTGTAGGTGAATTCACCAACTATGAATATTTGACCATTGGTCTCTATGTGTGTGTCTTATGCGAGATATTGACTCTAAGGGTATCACTAGACCTATTCTATTATATCTCTCTTTTTTCATTTGTCGCTCTAATGCTATTGTTCTCCTCTTTCTTTAATTCTTTCTTCTTACCATCAATATTGAGTTCCTTTTCTGAAAACAAAAGATGTTACAATGCAATGCAAGACATAAAATATGATGAACAGTAGAATATAAAGTAAAGTATACTATAAAATATTTATACGACATATCCCTGAACATCAACAATGTCAGAGCCATTTCCCTCCTTAAAATAAAGAAACTTGAAAAGGTTTTCTTTAGTTGGACGATAGTGGTCACTATGGGGTCAGATGACCTGTATAAAAAATGCAAATAAAACATCACCATAGAAAAAAAAACTTATTAAATTAGTATTGAACCTTCAAGTAAAGCTTAGACACAATCATGCTAAAAAACTCAAGTTCTAGATAACTTGTGAAAATAAATAATCTAAGGTGTGATGTCTAATCCTTGTCATTTTATTCACAACAACATTTCATTCTCTAACGTATTAACTTGGTCAAGTATATAAACAACATGTGCTCAAATAAAAACATGAAAGTAAACTTTTCTAATCGTCATGAAAATATTTGAACACAAAACAACTACAAGGATTTCAATCAATATCGTGTAATACTAATTTCATCTTCAAGCTTTGGTGGTTTTTTAAATGGACATGATACCAAGTATTTTCAATTTCACAGTTAAAAAAGAAAAACAAAATAAAAAGAAATGTTCAAACTACAATCAAACAATAAAGAGATGATATCATGGAATGGACATTGCAATTATAAAAAAAAATATTTACCTATCCATCGATGTCCTTTTTGGTATTCCTTAGACATTTTCTTGCCCAAAATAGTGATGAGGTGAAAGAATAGAAACATTAGAAACCATATGAATTCGTACTAGAAACATTTCCAAAGTCGATGGCTCAACTTCCCAAAGGATCCCCACCATCAAATGAATCATACCCAAGACATGCTCTGCATTGTCTCTCCATCCTTTTTCCAATCACATTTCCTGTAACCTACCCACACCAAATTCAAGTAACAATTAAATGAAGGCATTGACATTTGTTTTTATATTTTATATATATGAACTTTGAATCTGATTTTTTGTTCCTTATTGTTTGCTAAAGAGTCTACTCCTCACCTTCTGAACACCACCACAAGGCCTTGCTAGATTTTGTAGCAACGGGGAACAATTAGGAAACACGAGGGAAAATGCTTTCCCAAGGTGGGGCCATGTTTCCCCAAAGTGAGGTATTTTGGGCTTACTCTCCCAAAAAAGAGGTACTTATTGGCATCTCCCTCAATTTTTTTCATATAAAGGCTTAAAAAATGAAAAAAGAAAATGAAAAATGTAAAAAGCCCTGCCTCACTTTAACTTTTGTTTATCTTTTATACACTTTCACTCATTAATCCTCATTTTATTTTCGGTGTTCATTGCACATTGTTATTTTTTAGTTTTAAATTTTTAGCCTTGACTCTAGGTACTAATGACCTCATATTAGTATTTACTAATTTATTAATCCCAATTACTTAATTAGATTCTAGAATGATGGATTTAAATAAATGTATTAGTGTTTAATAATTATGATTCATTTATAGTTTATGAACCAATTATTCAATTATTAAATATGAATCTGAATCATCTTTATATAATAACAAATTTGAGTTAAGTACTATTTTATTGTTTACTATTTAGTATTTATAATGCACAATGATGAATTTGCATTGGAATAATTGTTTTTGGGATTTTTCCATTATTATTTTTATTTTTATATTTTGAGAGACAAGGATCCCTATGCTAGGGACCTCGACATCCCCACACCCCCCTGAATTTTTCCAAACTTTGGGGGTGCTTCCACACATCCCCCCATGTGTGTCTCCCTGCTCCCATGCTCCTTAGTCCCATAAACTTGGTAGAACATTGATTATAGCTTGGATTCCATACACGTATGGTAAAATGTATTGGTCACTTATTGTATTGTATTACTTTTACTTTATTGATGCCTGTTGATTTTTTTAAGCCTTAAAGGAGTTCCCCATGTTTTGACTTGGTTTGATTGAATGATGTATGTTTAAGTTGACATCAATTTTTTTAAACAAGCATCCTCTTGTCATGATTAAGACTACTGTACAAAAATTTTGCATTACAAGGGATCCCTTAGCACAATTAACCATGGTTGCTCTTCGAGAGAAAAATTTGGTGGGGAGTATCTATTTAAATAAAGTCCTCAATACTTGCCCCTAGCAACAATAATTGTTCTGCGCGCAGGCGCATACACTACCATCTTAATGGAAGACCTGAACCCTAGTGGGGAATATATAAGCTACTCAATTTCATTGACCAAGCAAGTTGCACTTAACATTTGACTTGGATTTGAGGACATGATTTGATGAATGATTGTTGTTAAATGAATGCATAGTTTTTCAATGATGGTTATGTGGTAATTTTGGATTCCTATTTCTCTAAATCATTGAGTGTGATAGATTGACCTTTGGAGAGAAGGTTCTGGACGAGAGGGTGAGCTCATACTCTATGGTTGGGTGGAAACATTCCATGCATTTTTAGTCTTTTTTTAACATGATATGGTGTTGCTTATCCCTATTCCCCTAATTTTATTTCCAAACTGTAACATCGGCTTCAATTTTCACCAACAATGTAGACACATGATAACAACATGAAATTCCATATACATTAGTATTTTTAGAATTCTCAAGTTAAATATGATTTTCGAGTTGAAATTTTAAACATGTGATATTGGTACGGTCTCCCATTCCTAGTCACTTGATTTCACAATTTATGAAATGTTGATCTCTAATGTTGACTTTGATTCTAAAAAAATAGATGCACAAACCTCCCATGAGTAAGAATATGAACAAAAAAACAGTGACCATTGTTGGTAGGCTTTCCATATTGTGAATACCTATGTACCCAATATCTATATTAACACTTGTAGTTTAAAAAATGTATGATCAACCCATGGTTCTCAACATGCATTTGACAAAATTCTGCCTACAATAGATGTTTTGGTTGTAGCTTGTAAACTATAGAAATGCATAGCTTGAAGATAAAATGCCACATGGGTCGGGATATATGGTAGAAAAATTACACATGTGAAACATTATTATAACCATATTAGTAAATTCAAATTTAGTATGTTGGTTCTCATATTTATCTTTTTTCTTGTACCTTGAATTCAATTTCGTGGGCTATAAACTGTAAAACTAGATAGACCTCATAACAGGTTGAGTTTCCTCACATGAGGGTAGTTTGGGACTGTACAACCTGAATGGGCCTAATGGTTAAGTACATGTGATTTCTCCTTGGAGGTCACATATTCAATTCTAGTGGGGAGTAGGTTATGTACACATGAGAAAATAATTGTTTCTAGATATTTGTGTGGCATTGGAAAGGTAAAAACAAATCTCATTCTCGTTTACAGACTAGAGAGAGATGAATGAAATTCCCAATTGAACTTCAATGGCAGAAATGTATTGAGGAAAAATGAGAAAAGTTTTAGAGCTTCAGGATCATAGAGATAGTGCAAAGTAGACTTGAAACTGGAAATTTAATGTTGGTAGGAAGTATAACACTGCAATGAAATTGAGTTTTGTGGATAACTTAATAGAAACATTTTGTGAACATAGTCTCCTCTTCAAGCTACACATGAACCTACAGATCTTGGATTTACATGCCCTAGTGACAAAGGGTTGAATAACAAGTTCATTTATTTTCCCATAGGCAGCCTATATAAGCCCTTGAATTTATACTTGTGAAAAAGGAAGGCTTGGAAAATTTTGCTTGGCCCAAGATAGGCAGTGAAAATTTTGACATTAAATCAATTCATACACAGTTTTGGGACTTTTGGAATAATGTATTAGGACCCTCATTTCAGGATTTTTGTTGGTAGAATCGGCCAGCTATGCATTTCACGCAAGATAATGACATTTATGTAACAATATTGTAGTGCCAATGGGGGCACTACACCATGTATGTTCTCGTTGGTGTCACATAATGGCTAGGGAAACCATCAAACAATAAATAAAAATATTTAACATCTAAAAATCACTGAGATGGAAAAATGTAAGCAAGAAAACATCAACCATGTAGCTTCGCTCTAGCACCTTATGGCAAATTTTGGTGGGAATGTTTTTAATGTTGCATGCATTGTTGTTTGCTTGTTGTCCATTATTCATGTGGTATGCAAAAGAGTTTTTTTCAATGTGTTCATCTTCTGCACGGGTTTATAAGTATTTTATATATTTTCGTGGTCAACCTTGGATGCTTTCCCAAAATTCACTACCAATAACCATCACTGTCCTGCCCGACTCTATCGTGATAAGGGCTTCTATGGTTGGTAAAGCAAGGGTGGTAGTAATCCCCCCACCAAGGTTCATTTAATCATTTCAACTCCCTCATCATCCATTGTGTTCATGGAAGCAAGCCAGGCATGCCAATGTACAAATCTCATAGCCCTAGTGCTAATGGATTTCCACTTTGGTGTTAATTGGGAAAACATTAATAGTCAAAGGAAGCATATTAGAAAACCCCTATAAATATTTCAAATTCTACGATGAATTGTTTTCATGTCCTATTGCCTCATTTATATAGTTATATGTAAATAGTTAATTTCTTCATAGTATAGGATATATATGCATAGTTCATGTCTACACAATGCAAGTTATATTAATAGATAATGTCTAATAAATTGAAAATTCTAATTTCTCTGTTACAGGAAACTATCCTCCTCAACCACTAAAAAATTTAGACAATCGTAGTGAGGATATCCAAGCCGTTGATTGAGAGTCAAGAGTGTAATACATCAAATCTTAACTTCTCAATCTGTGCAGTTACAAAAATTCTTCAGAAGCAATAAGCCATTGTGGGAAATCTTAACCACATGATCTATTCAATAAGTAAGCCCTGCAGTACTTTATTATGATCTTGAAGTTGGATCAGGAAATGACAAAATAGTATAAACCATACATAATATACAATTAAAGAAATTGAATTAAGGCACGTGCCTAAAATTTGAAGCTATGGGTTCATCCCTTTCCATATGTTGTCCAATTCGAACAAGGGTGTAGGTCCAGAAGACAGTCTAGATTCCACTGCTCATTACTTGTAAGAAAAAATTTCATGATAAGGATTTTTTATTTTCATGCATCAAGATTAAATGGAAGTTTCCAATTTAATGCTCAAGTTGCATTTAAGAAAAGAACCACCAGAGCACTCTCTTTGAATATAATTCTAGACTATAATACATGGATCTAATGTTAGACAACTACTTTTGTGACGTATTTATTTGGTAATGGGTCTAATCATTATTTTTACAACTTGAGAATTTTATACTTTATAGATGTCATCTTTTGACAGGGATAAGGATGGAATTATTGGCACATTCAGTAAATTCTTTTTCCTCATTATGTCCTCAACAATTTAATATATTAGTCACATCTCTAACAATAAATTTAGGATGTTTGCAACACTACTTTATAGATATAAAAAAAGAATAAGGGAAATATTCAAAACTCTAAGAATACAAAATATATGTAATAAATTATTTATAATTTGTTTCTCTAGTATCAATAATCAAACATCTCTAGTCAACATCTTTTGACTATGAATTAGGTTGGTAGACCAAATGAAGATATGGGAAAGAGGTAAATATTTTGTTGTATATGGTGAATATTTTTGATAGCGTTCACAACTTACATGTAATTTCAAGTTGGCAAAGGGTCAAGAATGAGAAATGGGTGTGACACTTGGGTTGGATGTGGTGAGGGTTTTAGATTTTTGGATGGCTTGATTGAGAATTTACATAGAGCTGGATATTTTTTTCTTTTCTAGGTTGCTTATCCAGAAATTACTACCATTTGGAGACAAGAGTTGGAAAAAGCTAAAATGTTGGGGTTGGTAATTGAGCAAGATGAACTTCTATTGGGATAGATTCTAGCCTATGGCTTATATACCCCAAAAGTTGGTAACAAGGCTATAAGTACTTGGCAGTGGAGAATGTGGTTTGAAGATGGAAGATAATTTGGAAATCCAAATGCCCAAACTTTTTATGTGGTTATCTCTAAGGAACAACTCCTTTCTTGGGAAATTTTACAAAGAAACAAGCTATGGCGGTCCAGGTTGGTATATTCTATCCAAGAATTGTACCGAGATTATATGAGCTCTTTCTTATGGTGGTGTCCTTCTACAGTTCAGATATGGAAAGGATTGGAAAGGATCGCAAGTTTAAAACATATATGGAGTGGCCGCACGATTGATGAGGGTCTGCATAGATAATGCAGGGATTCAACTGTTAAAAAATTCAAGATCATTGGCATTGTTAGCAGCTTGAAAAATTGGATTGGCACATAATGCACACATATATATTCCTACTCTTCACTGTGATGTTCAAAACATAAATATTCTTCAGGTTTCAGTCAGTTTAAAACAAGAAAGCACCCAGAGTGATTCAAAAGAAGTAGATTGATAAAAATGGTGAATGGGCTTTCTTTGATGGCACAAGTCAAGGTGATCCACCATCTAGTGGAGCTGGTGATGAGATCTATATCTTATGATCATGTTCTAAAGTTAAAATTTGAATTGGGAAGTGTCCCAAATAATCTAGAAGATTTCATCACATTAAAATTTCTAATCACTCTTGCAGAAGAAAAAGATGCTCAAAATATTCAAATATTTTGGAGTTTCTCTGGTTGTAATAAATTGGATAAATGAGATCTATTACTTGGAAAAACATACCTTTAATCCAATATTTGATAAGATTAATCTCACTTTTTCAGCTTTATTAATATTTCCTTTCTTCATGTTTATGGAGAATGAAACAAGAATGTAAATGAACTTTAAAAAACTACATTGTTTGTGGATATAGAGACTTGGCATATTCAACAGTCATTAGCATGCCATTCTTTTGAATATGTTCATAACTTCATAGTCACTTCTATTAGATTTATGTTTTATGATGTCAGTCTTGCATGTCTCTTACATGATGTCTATGTATCACATGGCTTTTATTTTGGGGATATTTTATGGATTTACTCAAAAGATATGTTCTAGATGGTTTTATGGTATATTTTAAAGGATATGATGGATGGGTGAGTCACTAACTTCAACTCGAAATTTTTGGTTCTTCATGTCGAATGAATCTCGTTGTCCTTTGTTAGGTGAGTCACTTACCATACTTCTATCACTATATGCTTATAAATATTTATGTAAATATCCCCCTTCTTTAGGGCATCAAATAAATACCCATTTACAACAAGTTCATCAAGGAATCATGTATCAAAGAGTTAGGTAGAAAGAAAACAAATCCTCCTATCATTCATGTATGGGACAAATTTATGATATCATGGTGGGTAAAGCTACACATCCAAAGTATGTTGTCCCCAGAAGTACTGTTGTGACTGCCTATATAGATGATACTTCCATTACCAAAACTTTGATCGACAATGAAGTACCTATGTCATCATCAAGGGCACTATGCTGAGATTTAACTTTGAATTGTCTCTTCTACGAAAGTGAGCATATCATCATAGCCCATGAGGCCAATGATGTTGTCTCTTCCAGACCCTAGTTTGGGCTATTCATTCATTATAGCTGTAATACCACCCCTATCTCACTCGGTAGAAAAATTTCATGGTGGTCTCTGATGATGCTGAAAACATGATCATCCACCCCGTACTCCATGCCCATTTTCTTGTCTCCAGTGGTTTATTTAAGAAAATAACATCGACCCTCATTTGGAGCAGTGTCTTTATCACTACACAAGGCATCAAATGGAAAATTTTCAGAATTTTCATCTTAGTTAGCATGATCATCCTCAAGGGAGCCCACGAGACTCCCCTTTGTAACAGGGAAGACACCACCGTTTGATTTTTCTTCTTCAAGTTCTTCAAACATGTCTTTGAATCCCTTATAGCTGCCACCAAACTATCCTTTAATTAGAAAAACAAGTGCCTCTTTATGGGAATGTTCCAATTCTTTATCAATTTTGAGGACTTGTACAAGATTTCCCTCTAGTTAGTCATTTTCAAACTTGGGAGATCCGTTGAAACATAAATATATGACCTTTCCATGAGGTATAAAATGTGCAATTTATATTCAGGTTGTAGCTTCTAAATGCTTGGTTGGTTGTTCTTGTCCCATTTTTTAGTTTCAATGCAGTCATGACATCTGAGTAGTTTGCATCATTTCTGATGTTTTTCGTAGTTCAACTGTGACATTTAGGCATTATAAAAAGTGTACAGTGTTGGCTAAGATGTTCAAAGTAGCAATAACTCTTGTAATATCATTTTGAATGTTTGCCTCTATTGCATTTGTAGCAATATTGGTTGCATTAGTAGCAGCAAGCCCCACAAAGGGATAGAGTTAATGAAGTATTAAGCCCTCTTGATCCAAATTATGCGAGCAAGTATATTCCCATTATTGCAAGCATTAGTGAACATAAACTGTCTACTTGGACTTCATATTTTATGAATATAAATGTACCTTCATATCTAGAGTTAGCAGGCACCATTGAATGTTTCTTATAGTTGTCAGATGCAAGGTCTTTTTTCTTTCTTCATATTGTGACATTAGTGTAATTTTATATTGTAATGGTGTGCCTTGTGCTAGTGATAGATCCAACAACTTGTATTTAATTTGGCATTGCTATTTCTGAAGCTTTCACATCACTAACAATATCAGTCAAATTCCATCTCCCTCTCACTTGAAGACAACTTGTTCCTTCATCTGAATCTTGTTCTCATTGGAAATAATTTAAGAGAATGTACTCAGAATCACTGTGCAAAATATGGAGTCCCATGATTCTCCAAAACTGTAGGAATATTGAGTTTCACTGAGTGATGGGAAAGGAAGAGTGAATGTTGTGCAACTTTTATCTAGTAAGCTTAAACTTGAAATCCCATGCTCTTTTATTTCGTCTATTGGAATAAAGAGGAAAATTCTTAGTATTTAGTGGTGTAAGTCCTTTTGACATATGCATGTTTATACACTAAATCCAAAAGGAGGATTAAAATAATGTTTGGCAGAATGTAAACCAACCTTCCAATAAAGGAATTTGCTCAGAATTTGAAATATGGTTGTTGGGTTTGGGTCCATTTCCAAATGCTGCTGCTAAATTTACATGGCTAGTAAACTAGAAACCTATGAGGGCCATATTAACAACAATAAATAAAATCATAAAAAGAACAAGTTTGTTTTCCATTGTTTCAAGATTTAGTGTTGGTATACCTATGCAGAAACAAAAAGAAAATTTCAAGGGTAGTAGCTCCGAATTAAAATGACTAGATGAGCAACAAAGGTGCATTCATACGGAAAAATAGATTGGGAAAAATCATTTGTCATTTGCTTTATAAAGCATTCCATCAATCAGTTTATGAATGCATGTTGATACATTCATTGATTGGATAGTATTTTCAGAATGAAAAATGGAATTTAGAATGAATACTTGGAAATACAATAATAGAATCTTCACTTTATGACTATAGATAAGACAATTGACAAATTGTTATAAATGTGAAAATTCATGGAGAGTTAATGCCAGAAAAGTACACTATTTTCTAAGACAATTGAGACCCTTCATACATAAGGTGAAAAACCTACTCAAGACACCTAATATTCCTTTCTCTTCTTGGAAAGCAGTTACACTAAATAAGGTTGGAACATAGTATGCAAGAGGGGATAAAAGACAAAATCAAATACTTTGTAAAGAGTTGGAATTTTGAAACCTGTAGGCTAAATTTCTCTAATGCCCAAGGGACCATTGTATTCACAAAATATCTGAGAGTGTACCACGAGATTCCCATCCCTTTCTGCAGAATTTGTATCCTAGTTTTTGTATCTTTTATTGCTCAATCAAGAATTTTTTCCCAATTTTCTTTGAAGTTATGGATAACTTTCTTCAGTTATCAAGATGAATGTTCAATATTTATAGACAACATTGTTTCTTTGATTATATTTGAATATAATGCAAGGCAGTGACTAATTTCAAATACTTGTTATTTTTCTATTTCCCGCATTGGTTTATCATCAAGATTGAGTAAGGTATTTACCTTTAGATTCTTTGGAAATTTATTACCAACCTGTTTAGTATTAAGGAGTGTGTTTCTCTGAATTCAAGGTTATCCAATATTTATAGTTTACCTATGAACCATAGGGATTCAGATGAAGATTGTCCAATATGTATTCTTGTGTGATATTGAATTCATTTGAATAATGTCCATGGCCTTTTTTGTCCTATTAATAAAAATTAATTACTACCACATTCACTAGAATTTCTAATATTTTAATGTATTCTTTGAGTGCCAAGGACTTCCATCCCATTCCCATTGCTACCTAAGACATCATATTTTAATTTTTTCTATATCATCCATTTAATCAACTTTATATTTCAGTAATACAAGATAATGGTGCCCAATGGAAAGGCACTAGTGTGGATATTAGATGGGGTTCATGTGTCTAGTTTTCATTGTTCCTCCAACATTTTACTCCAAAACCACTGAAAATTGGCATTGAAATTTGCATGGGAGAGATGTTGTTGAAGTGACATTGGACAAACAGCAGTTGAATATATTCATAACTTACCCCCTCTAACCTGAGAGAATACTTGAGAACTAAATAAGAGAGGTTTTCAAAGCCTCCATAGGGTACCTTGGCATTTTTTTTCTGGCCAAGACCAACCTGAGAAACAACAGAGACCAACCACCTTAAAATCCAAATCTGCGAGACCCCGAAGACCTGTTTGACCTCCGGAAATGAAACAATTGTGAAGTTGTCACTTCAAATGCACCATTTGATAAGTTGCATGAAATGTTGAGACATCTAGAAGTTTCTAAAAGAAACTATTGGAAACATGGAACTGATTATATGTAGATGGAAACAGGGGACTCAGTTGCAGAGTAAGCTCTTTTTCCCATGGTTTCTTATATAAATAAATGGGAAAAAATGTGCATGTTTCTGAGGATAAACTTAAGAGAAGATAAATTTTAAGACTTGAAAAGAAACAAAAAGTAAAATTAGAATGGAAGAAAGCTAATGCAATATCCATAGACAGAAAGGACAAAGTTGGTTTGGTCTGCTTGCTATATGAGATCATAAGCTCCATATTCACTTTCCAGAAACATAAAAAAAATTGCTGAAGGATGCATCAATTTACAAAAAATTACCATTTTATTACTTAGATTCTTAAATAAAATTTATCATGTAGGTTCTTAAATGAAAATTTACCATACACTTATTTTCATATAGATAGAGGAAGGACCTTAGAAGTTAAAAAGTGGATTCATACCCGACATCATGAGATTCTCCTATGATGGTACTTACACACTGCCTGCCAGATCACATTGAAAGGCAATTCAAGTAGTAACATCAAACCCACCAACATAAATTTCTAGAAACATGTTTTATTCAAAGCCCAATTTATCCCCACACTACGTTTCCAACCTAGCTTGATGGATCAATTGAACAACCCACAAGAGGAGGATATGAATATGAAGCAACCAAGTATACCTCTTTAGGACATCTGTGACAATATTTTAGATAGGTAGATGCATTCCCTTACATGTTGCCTGATACTATTTAAACCCGCATTAATTTTGGAGTAATACCTAGTTTAATGAGGTTGAGAGGTCAATAGAGTAACACATGTTCTTGGAAAATAGTGGACATAGTAATGGTTTACAGTTGAGATTTCGTTGGTTCAGGAAATATTTTATGCATACTTGTGTTTTCAAGAGGAATTCTAGTAGGGGGAGAATATTTTGGTGCATGATCCTGCACAAGGCTAGGGGTAAAAGGTGTGGACCATGTTGTCAAAGGGTTGACAATATTTTATGTCTAGGCTTGTCATTGATGATGTAGGGTCTGGAAAATAGCCATAATGTCTCCTTTCATTTTGGTATGAAACCATGAATATTTGGTTCTGTTGTTGTCAATTTGTTAAAAGTTGAGAAATGTTAGGAGCAAGGGAGTTGTTGGTCTTTGGAAAAATGAAACAAATCCATGATGTGTGTTTGAGTGATAATTCGATATTAGTTTCAAACTATAAGCCGTTATCCATGGACTACAGTAATATAAATGGGCCCCATTGGGAAAGATGACAAGTTTCAAAACATATTGTGGGTTATGTGAGAAGTTATGCATGTCAGAGTCAAGGCCGAATATAAAACCAATGGTACAAACATAAAACCAACATCACAGGTGTAAAATTCCAAGTGTAGGTTTAGAAACCAATGGTTACACCATGGCAAAAAAAATCTGCAATTGCATAAATATTTACAATATTTTTGCATGAATGAATTGCAGAAATGTGAAAAGGAAAGGGAAACACAACAAATAAAAGTCTATCTATCTGTCAATGGCCCGAGAACATGGATTGGTGATTTTGATGCACTTCTAGATTTCTCAGACTGATTGGAGAGATCACACCATAATCTTCGGTAGGAAGAAAATTCCAAACAAGAGTGGAATTACAAAGCTCCTGAAAAGCTCCAGTCTTCAAGTTGTTATAAAAATTGATATGATTTTTGTTACAACAATGCAAAATGGTTGCTTGCGTACAAGAAAGAGAAAGTGTGCTAGTATGAGAATATATTTTTTTGAATTGTACACATATGTTTCCAGTCCTTCTTTTGAAATCATCCAAGAGAAATCACATAAAGAAATTACCTCTAAAATTTCTAGCAAAGAAGTGAGTCTAGCATGAAGAAAGAAGGATGATTTTCTCTCTGTTTTAGGGTGCATATTTCTTGTAGGTCCTAGCCACAGGTGTGAGAAGAGGTTAAGGGTGGAGTTGTATTTTCTTTATGGTAATTATCTCTTTGTTCTCGGCCGGAGTAAACAGTAGCTTGTGAAGGAATTCTAGAGGGCCGAGAGACCTAGTCTAAGGTCTCCTTACCTAGCCGCAGCCAATGAGAAGCCAACACAAGTGGATCAAAGGTTGTAGACCCTTGGAAAAAAGTTGTGATCCCTAACAGAGGATTGTGATCCCTTGTTGTAGTGTATCTCTCCATGATCTTCTGTTGACCATATTTGTTGCAGGACGCAGACATAGGACCATTACTACAACTAGTTGTTAAGTTTTTTGAGAGAATTAAGGCATGGTTAAGTCTTTATTTCAAGGCCTCATATTCCCAGGCTTGAATGCAGGCTGTAATGGAGAAAGATGGAAAATTGAGGCAGCCCTAACCAGTGTTCAGAAAGGGCTAATTCAGGAAACCCTAACCAGTATTTAGAACTGTAGTCTAAGGTCAGATCTTCTATTTGGCAAGTGAGTGTTGACTTTAAAATCATTGTACTCTCTCTCTCTCTGTGCTGAACATTTGTTTATGAATAATAAGAAGAACTAATCAAGGGTTTTCCCTAACTTTGGTTTTTTCCTTGGCTTGCACCATATCCTTGTGTTATCTTGTCTTGGCTTGTCTTTTGCTTCGATCATCTATGTTCTTTCTTCAGTTACTATTTATATGATAATGACCTATGTGATTGCTAATGGAATCTAAATGGCATATGGGATAATATGTTAAGTGAAGTAACTAAGTAAGATCATGCTCCAAAATTAACATGGTTTCAGAGCCAGATAAGGTCAATCCCAAGCAAGAGAAGGAATGCAACCACAAGGAATGTAATCAAGTTTCCATCAAGCAAGGGACTCTTAGAATTCTAGTTTGGGAATAAATGAGAGTTGGGCTCAATAGCTCATAGGGGATTCAAATAAAATTTTCAAACCATTATTGCAGAGTCCTCCTTAAATATTGAATGGAATTAGCCAACAAGGAGGAGAGCAGAGTCAAGATTGTTTAGGGCATCATCTCTCTTTCTAGATTAGACCACAGGTTAAGAGGTAAGTATTGATGGTTTTTCTATACTATTTTATGAATGATTTATCTATGTTTACAAGGCTGTTGGAAGGTTTTGCTACAACAGTATGAGGAGAAGGATTTGAGAGGGTCGAGAGGCCTAGAAGGGACCTCCTACCCTAGTTGCACTGATCTCAAGAGACAGTGCAGGTAAACGGGGGTGGTTCCTTGTCCTCGAAGGAGATTCTCATTCTGCTCTAGGCCACAGAGAAGGGATTACTTCTACAGCAACTCAGAAAAGTTTTTTTTGAGACCTAGCTTAGGCCACAGTCATCCTAAGGTACAGTGTAGTTAAGATCAAGTATATTTTGCTATATATGAATACCTTGATGTAGCAAACACATGAATTGTAGGAGGCTTGAGGAGGATTCTTAAAGCCCTTTCAGTCATGCTTTGAATGTCTAGTAGAATAGCATAAGTGGGAGCATAGTTGGTCATGAAGTCACTGTGATTTGAGGCAGGTTTCAACAAGCTTACTTTTCAAGGAATTCTCTCGGATCTTCACTCTTAATACTACACCTCTGAAATAATTGGATGTTTGTTATATATCTATGGTCTTGGTATGATTTTCCTATAATGTCATATGGCATATGCTTCAGTATGATTCTTTGCATTATGAAATTTTGTCTTGTTTCAGTCATATACGTTTTTCTCATATTACTCTACATTGGTATGGATTCCCTTATTGGAAATAATGGGTATCAACCCATTCCTATATACTATCAAATTTTTGTATGGATGTCACTGTGCAACAGCTCCAATATGGTATTGCTATTACAGTAGTATAAGCTTGACCTAAATTTCATCAGCTGTATATGAATGATGGTATAGTACATGAATATATGGAAGTGCATCCATCAGTTCAGATATGGCTTCTCTACTCTATTCGTATGATATATTACCACTTTATATATTCTTTGAGTTTTGCATTGTATACAGAACAATAAGATTCCCCTATATATGGCGTCAGGAATCCTATTCAAGAATGATGTTGCAGTGGAGTAGCTTCAATATCCTCCATCTAAAATATCAATGCTCTCGATCACTTTGGGTTGTATTTATTGTGTTCACAATCATGTTCCTTCAATAGTGTCAGCATTCATATATACAGTCACAGTCTGATATTCTTATCATCAGTCTTATCGAACCTTGTTCAGTTTCAGGGGGAATCAATTTTTCACATTGAAGACCTATAGTAGCATCATTAAAGGAGGAAATTATATTGGTATCTAAACAATAGACCTCCCTTGTAACAGAAATCACTACAAGAAATCAGTTTGACCATTGGACCTTCCATTAGCATAAATCGAGGATGCAACAAGTATTCAGTCTTTAATGACAAGCATCAAATCCTCGAGGGAAGAAGATAGTTCTTATTCACCAGTTTAAAGTTCATTAACTATTTGCCACATTTTTCTGCAATAATATTGAAGCTTGGAAGAAACTCAGTGCATCAAATGTAGTATTTCTGGTTGAGAATAAACTTGGCATAACTTGAAATTTCCTTAGTGTATCTAGATGTTAAGATCAGGCTAGAAGCCAGTATCCATGGCATAATCATACTTGGAAATCATTCCAAGGCTAAATTTAGAGTAATTCCCTTGCTATATTTAATTTCAGTTATTCTTAAAATTTCATTAATAAGGTTCTATTGATATACTGCTATTGAGATCTGTCATTTGAATAAGCAGAGCATGTGAGAGAGTTCACCTATGTATTGCTGAGGTTTGGTATGCTAACGTGTCATCTTAAACATAAGGAGAAAATTGATAAAATGTTGAAGCAAGAATGAAGAGGGAGTTATATTGATGACTTTGGCACATGGACCAAAGGAATAGTGACTAGAAAGTAGCAGGTTGCAGATATCTCTATGAGTATAATTTTGGCAAGGTCACTTTCCTTATATTTAGAGGGAGTTATGGAAAAGCCATGATGATTGTATTGTAAGGATGCAGCTACTTTTGATTGATGAAACTCTCATTTATCAACGTAAGAGGGAGCTGAATTTCGAAGTCAAGATGTAAGACCTAGCCTTGATGCACTATTCCCTACACTTAAGGATTGATGGTAAAATGGTCTGCATATGTATATCTTTTGGGATACATGATCATCACCTTATCAGACATATGAATCCCTATGAAAGTTTTGAAGTTGATTTATGGGTGAGCCTCATATATTGGACAACTTCTTATTGAGATATATCAGTGATTCTACATCCTAATGTACACTACTAAAACCTAAGGTTTCATGAATATTTTGATGATAACTCAATTGACAATATGATGGATGGAAAGAGCACATCTAAGTGTTATATACTCCAGCACTACTGCAGTCGGATATATAAATTTAAGAAACCTCTTCAGTTATCATTCTTGTATATTTCAGAATAGGATTCAGATAATCCAATGTTTCACATAATACCACTTTATATGGTACAACAAAGACATTCCTATTTTATTTCATGTTTGAGTGATCTCACAATGAGAAGGATTCCTGATGGACACTTTGCTTTCTAGAAATACAAGCTTAGGCTTGTGCTGTCCCTGGGTAAGAGGGAGTAAGATCAGTTAAATATTTTCTTCATTAAGATATGCAAGAAGTAGAGGATTTCTACATGATGCCAAGATCTTTGGTTGATGTTTTCTACCACTTTTTATTTATTTTTAAATATCCAGACAATGAGAAAGAACCCTTGAATTTCAAAGGACTAATGAAAAAACAAACAGAGACTAAAAATGATATTTATTTCGTGAACAGTTGATTGACACTTAAAATAACTAGTAACACAGCTTCATAACTTGACTCTTTCTCGATGAAAAGTATTTGTGTGATGCATGCATTCAAATTGAGATCAATCACAAAAATTTTGGGAATTAGAAACAAAAACTACCAAAACAACACAAAAAAAAATTGTAAAGATAAACCAAAAATATAAATGTTTGAAATTTAATACTAAGGTTTGTTTGGCAACCTCCTGTCTAGCTACAATGATAAAATAAAATGTACATTGTGGAATCAGGGAACATCGTGTTGATTATGGTAGCCAGAACAAACTTTATCAAACAAGTAAATTTTCAAATAAATATTGTGGGGGCAGTATGCAACAACCCTTTTGATGTATGTACACCATACACATGGAATTTGTTAACAAGAAGTCATAATGTTGGAGTCTCTGGTGTCATTATAACAGATCATACATGGAACCTTCAAAATGCCAAAATCTAAATAGAAGTTGAACATTTAAATAGGGGACTCAATTGTAGAGAAGGATTGATTTCACATATTTCCTTCATGTGAATAAATGGAAAAACAATTTTAGGTTGATGGTATCAATAACAACATAACACCAAAATAAGTAATATTGGATATGAAACAAACCGATGAAAAATAGTAATAAGTTAACAAGGGAAAGATGAATTTTCTTTGGTTGCAAGGTGTTATCAGTCTAGTAAATTATAAAGTTGTGAGATTTTTGGTTTTTAGTCTAAGAACACTAGAGGTAACCACAAACCTACTTCAAACTCTAGGACCTAGCCTTCCTAGGGTTCAGAGAGGGCTCTCTCTTTAATATTTGTCTTTGTAATTTGTAAATGTTAGGCTAGTTATGAAAGTACAGTTTTGGTTTTGGTTTTGATTGACTGGTGGGAAAATCGCTTTGAAGAGATGGATAGTGGGAGATCTATTTTTCCATTGGGCTAAGGAGTCAAAATCAAGTAAAAAGAACTGGGATCGAGGCAAAAAGGTCAAGTGTTTTCAGGGCAAGATAGATAACCCTTGAAGATCATGGAAAGTTTTTTTTGTGAGATGGTATGATTGGGATAAAGGGAAATTAAGAATCCTTTGATCTAGAAAAGCGAAGTAGTAGGTAGAGGTCAAACGAGAGAGGGAGCAATTAAGGGTTCCCTAAACTGGAAATCAGAGGAAAACATATAAATGATAACTAGTTAAAAACATGGTGCTCTCAACAAATCCTTTAGTAATACTCCTAGTTATTCATTCAAATTTAGAACAAACATAGATGGATTCATGTAAATAAGAAAAAATAACAATGACAAGTGAGGAAATACTTCACTCCAGATATCTCATCACAGGAATCCTGAAATATGATACCAATTGGTTCAATCCAGTCTGCTACTTGAAATTCAAAACACAAAAGCCTTCAAAGTCCAACAAAAATGACTCTAACAATCTCCAACAATTTATTCCACAAAAAATACTTGTAAAGATGAAGTATTTATACATAATTGTTTACAAAAATATCCTAGAATGCTTCTAGGAATAATCTAAGGAAAAATAGAAATATCTTTAGAATAAAATATAGACAGTTGTATAACAAATCAGCAAGATGTCCTATCTATCCAAAAGAAATAGAAATTGATTTAAGATAAGCAGTATTTGGCTGCCTTTGTGTCCTCCTTGCTAGCTTTAGATATTTTGATTTTTTTTTGGAATATGATCTGCCTTGTCTGATACTCTTTCTTTGATTCTCTTTATTCACTGATACTCTTTAAACTTGAATACTCTTTTACCATAGTTAAAACTATTTACTGCTATAAAATTTGTTTTCACTGAAAAATCAACAAACTATTTTTTCATCCTTTCATATTTCTATCTTTCATCCTTCACAATAAATATGTGAGTGATTTCCAATCCTCATTCTTAGGAATTTGTATATTTTTCAATTTCTTGAAGTTTTCATCATCTTCAATGTATCTGAAAAGGGTTGGCTTGAAGACAAATAAGTGTTTGATTTCATGTTGCAAAGAGAATAAGTCTTCAAAGTGTTGGAGCAAAATTTTTCCTGTTGGAATGCCTTGTCCTTGTGGTTTATTCATATGCTCCTTTGAAAATTATCTAATCTTCTTATCATAGACATTTTGAGGCATCAACTTATCATTAATAGCCATAATATCAGGTAGTCCTTTTTTCCTCAAATTTGTGAATTTGACCATAAACCTGGTTATGGCAGTATTCATAGCTTCACACTTCTCGTCCAAGTTCTTCATTAAATTCTTCTTTGTAGTAACTTTCCTAATTTCTAGGATAGTTGTTGTCCTGTCTGTAATATTGAGTTCTTCCAATTCATGTCTGTTTTTTATGTTAAAGAATGTGATGAGCCTTAAAGCTTGCTCTGGTTTGTCAGCCAGTTTACTTTGAGTCTTTTGAATTTCTGCTTGGGCTACTAGTAATAACTCTCTTTGTTCAAAAATTACCTGAATTGAAGGCCATAACATCATGGATTGCTTCAATGATATTGTTCCAAAGGTAGTTTTTCATGTATGATATTTTCTCTTTTAAGGTTAACTCTTTTTGTATATGCTTTAGTTGTTCATTAAGTCTGATGGCCTTCTGCTCCTATGTTTTTGCATTGATTTGAGACAGCTTGTTTGTATTTTCCATACTTTCTACCGTCATTGTTAATCTGTTGATCTCATTTGTCTTTAAATACATTTCTTCCATGGCTTTCACCAATTTTCTAGCATCATCTATAAGATGAACTCTTGTTGAGGATGACTGAGCAGTTGATGTGGTGGATGAAGTCATTGGCACTGCAATAGCCAGTGGGACTTTGGGTACCAACTCTTCAGCTAGAGTTGAAGGTACAATAGTAGTGACCATGGGAATAACTATAGGTGGCTCTGGTACTTTCACTATTTCCTTTTCTTGGACAAGTTTGTCCATCTGAATCTCCATCTCCTTAATCTGTCCTGTAAGCTGAAAAATGATGTTCATCATGTCATATTTATCACTCTGTTCCTCTATGATTTCTTTAGCTTGGGGATGTTCACTTGGAGGAAGCTTAAGCTATTTCCTCAAGGTTGTAATGTCCTCATTCTTATTTTTTCACAGTAAATCTGCTACATTGACATTTGTAGAATCATATCCCACTTTAACTATTAATTCTTATAAGGATTTGATTCTAATATCCTTGGCATATAATGAAGCTTTATATAATTTCATCTGATCTCTTATATTTGTGATAGTGTTCTAAAGCTTCTAAACACTCATGGCCTTTATTGAAATAGTGAAATACAACATCTATGAGCTTTTCCTATGAAAATATATTTGATCTAACTCATGAATAGTGTCTTTTGATACTTCTAGATCTATTATCTTATAATTAGCAACTGTCTTTGGAACTGGTACAGTGGTTTACAATACTGACATGATCGGTTTCTTACTTGAGTAATCAAATGTTGATAAGAATCTATTTTGATTACCTGGTTTTTGTTTCAAAAACTGAGAATAGATTTTAGTTTTGATCTCTTCATTCTTTAGTTTGATATGTTTATATTTTTTTTTTATATCCAAATATTTCTCCTCAGCTGCCTGTGAGGAAGAAGCTTCCATGCTTTTCTATATTTATATCAACTGTTCATCTTCATTGTTGACTTGCTCTTTATTCTGAATTTCAGCAAGTGTCTCATTTATGATGGTTGTAGCAGTGCCAACATTTGTTGTTGGTGTATCTGTATCATCTATCTCAATTGTTACCTTCTCTTTACCAACTGAACTTAAATTAGGCCTTTTGTTATATATTAACCTGAATTTAGTTTCAGTTGTATTTTCTGCAACATAGGCTCCTTATTCCCTTATTCTTTTAGTGGACTTTTCTAGCTAATTTGCAGTCTCCAAAGTGTGACTAGTACCACTTTTCTTGACTGCATCTACTGATGTATTTCTTGTCCACTCAATATGATTTGAAAAATGTTCTATTTCTGATTTTTCTTCATGAATGAAAGGTGTTAATTTGCATTTAACCCTTAATTTTCTAAGGATCCCTTGCGGGTCATAATTCCAAGGGAAGCTTTCTTCAAATTTGTATTCTAACACTTATGTAGTTACCTATTTTTTTGCATCCCTGTGATTGCAGATGAATGGCCCTATCTGATTCTTTAATTTGAATTGAGTTTTCTTCTTTGCTGCCATGAAATTTATGGAATCAGAATTTAGGATCTGCCTGATATACCCCAAGGCAAATATCCTCATTGAAATATGCTTGGGTAACTTGTAAGGTAACAAGTTTGTCCCAAATACTCTGATCTCAGTATATTTTTCATATAGGTACCAGTCACCAACCTTACTCTGCTTTGAAAAATGCAATATCTTTTTCATTTCTTCATTAACTCTTGGCTTCTCTGCTTTGGTCAACATTGTGATCACTGGGTGTATAAATAACTATGAAAATTCTAAATATGTGAAATCTATACACTCTCTCCTGAGCAATGTAGTCCAAAAATTGACAGAAAGAGGATTTCCCTCTATGTCCAGCTTCTGAAGAGTAATTGGAAATTTATCTGAGTGGAAATACAAAAACATGTGAAAGAGGAAGGAAGTGTATCTGAACACTCCTTCACTTGGAAATTTGATCAATTGATCACGAATACTATCTGCAATATAACCAACATAATCAAAAATCATAGATGGAGATTGACGAGGAGTAAAAGTGGATAAAAATCCCAAGATGGACTCATAAATGTGTTCATCAGTAAAATACCCAAGGATGAAGGAAAGCATGGAAATCACATGTCTTGAACCTTATGGGAATTTAGCAGTAGAGTATGGGGGATTGTTCTTAGGAATATCTACATGTGAGGGCATAAATGTAGGAAAAATCATGAATCTCTTGGGAAAATCTAGGCCAATATATAGCTTGGTAAGGGCCTTAATGGATAAAGGGACTGCTTGGGGGTCAGGCTGAAGCTGTGGCATCTGGTTAATATATTTAGCAGCAACGGTGAAAAGCACTTCTTTATTGGCATAGACAATGTCTCTTTGCTCAGGCACATAGTATTTCTGACATAATCTGATGACCTCCTGGCATGGATGTGTTAAAGGGAAAAAATATTTGGGTAAATGAGATTCCCAAATTTGAAGTTCTCCATCATTATCTAATGATTTCTCATAACTCCAATTATGAATATCTAGTAGGTTAAACTCAACAATGTGATCTGCTATTTTATAGTAAATATCAAATAGTGGAATGTGTTCAACATCAACAATAGGTTGTTGAAAAGGATTGACTACTATTGCAGTCTTAGAAGTCATTACAGGGGTTGGCTTAGGCACTTTGGAAGCTTCAGGTTTGCTAGAACTCTACTTTTTAGGCATTTTTTTCTACTCTTGCAACTTTAGACAGTTGGTCGAAGTAATTTTGATTTAGCAGAGGATTTCTGGTAAAATTAGGCAAAGTCACTAGTCTCTTTTTTGTGATTTCTTCTCAATTAGGTATGTTATAGATGTTTACAGGCTTTAAACTGGTTTAAAATAGGAAACAATGGTTTCCTGAGTCCCTTGATGAGAAATTAGGTTTAAAAGTCAGTTGAAAATGGGTAAAGAGGCTTTAGGATACTTGCAGAGGATTTTTTGATAAATTAAAGTTCGAAATAGTTCATCAAAATGTGAAAACTCACAAATTTCATCAAAAATTGTGCGCGGTAGTTTAAAACAGGGTTTCTGGAAAAAAATTGACAGGGTTCGGCCTCTTTTTGGGCTTTTTGGTAGATTCTTTCAATTGATTTATAAAGCTCTAAGTGTGTTTTTGTTCTTTAAAGGTCTTTCAAATCGACTGTAGGTTTAAATTTTAGAAAAATACATGTATTATGCAGGTATCGGGCTTCGGAACTATTTATGAGGTTTTGACTGAATTGATAATTTCTGTAGACTTTCTAGAGCAGTGTAAAGCTCCTCGGCAGTCTTGAATGATTAGAGGGCAAACTTTACAGGCTCTTGGGCATAGAAAATGGCGAAAAATGATGCTTTTACATTAAGGGAAGCATGAGCAATGGTTAATGTGGAGAAGAGAAATGAATGAATTACATTTTTAAGGTTTAATATGAATTTTGGTTATATTTCTTAGGCATTGAATGATTGTCACATCAGCGGGAAGGGAAGTTTCGGACTTCAACGGATCAAAACCATAGTGTTTATCACGCGGAAATTTGGTGGTAAGTGGTATCAGGCTTAACCCACGCGATCCAATAGGGATCATCCATGTGGAGGAGAGGTAGGATCGGTAAACCATCCATTTCGTGCAGCTTTGGCATGGGGATGACCTGGCAACTTTTCTACATGATATTAAGTTCATATACAAATGGTCTAGATTGGATGGGAAGGTGCATTGGAATGGGAGTGGGACCAGATTTGATTAATGTGGCAGGGACGTTTAAAACTTTATAAATATACATCTAATCGAAGTTTTAAACCTTAGGTTTAATATGATATGGCGGATATAAAATAAAAAAAATTTGAAATGTTTTAACTTTTGATATGTGGGTGCGATATTATATATTATATAGATTTATCAACACGAATAGTTGTTTAAAACTATAGGGGTGGGATATTTGCATATATGTATGTTTAGACCAATGGGTAGTTGGGTGGGGTTTTCATTTTGGGCACATGGGATATTAAACATTGCTCTAGATTTAAAATAGTGGGTTTGTGGATTTATTTAAATATAAGGGGTTAATACTATACAGGAGGGTGTATTTAGGGATTTAATATATATAGTTAGAAATTAATATGACAAGGGTAATGAAATGGAAACAAAACACATGTTATCTCTAAGTAAAGAGTAAAAATAATGCATTGCTCATTTTTTGTATTATTTCACTTATACTTAGGATAAATGAATTTTGAGGGTTTATGAATAGTTTTTGAAAGGGAAATGAGTTTAGTTATTTAGGGTTTAGTTTTTACTAATTAAAAATGGGTTTAACTTAGGAAAAGGGGATTATAATTTATGAATGAAGGATAAATGCTCATGAATGTGGGTTAATGTAGGAACTCAATATTTTTAACTAACCAGTCATCGATCCTTGGGTCCAATCCCAAAAAAAGTCAGAGAAATGCTCTAAGCCTTTTTGACTGATAGTTTAGAATAATTTACTCTTATAGCGGAGGAGAAATTAGTGATTTTTGCCCGATGATATTTTATTACATGCTTGCTCAACTGCTTTCTACCTACCCATATTTATTTCTAACATTTTCTCTTCATTTTTGTAGGTGAATTTAGGCTTGCAACCTTAAAAAAAATTATTTCAAAGCATAAAACTATCTAAGTCTACCTTATTTCATCTGAGGGCTCAAATTAAACTGTTGAGCTCCTCATTATTCTCTACCTAGCTACTGATTTCTCAGGTTTAAACTGTCTGAAAAATCTTTATTCTCTATCTAAAACATGAAAAGTTAAGATTTAACTATTTAAATGATCATGGATTATGGCATTTATTGACACTCTGCCCATAATCATTATTTTGCAGAAAAAATAAAAGTAGTGGAATTTGGACTTGCTTACTTTCAGGTCTTATTTTATCTCTTTTCTTTTGGGGTCTATATTTTTCTAAGTCCTTTGATCTTTCTTTTAGGAATTTTTACCCTCTTTTGGCTTTTTATTATTTTTCATTTTTTTCAATATATGGGAAAACAAATTGCAGATTGCAAGGTATGTATATATTTACAAGACTATCAAATTCAATTCAGAATTTATGAACCCTATTATTATAGGACCCTAACAGTGGCTCAACATGGGGATGGAATTTCCTGGTGAAATGTTAAGAACTCTAAGACTAGTAGCCTTTTTCTTTTGACTGGGATGATCCAGTGTCTTCTGATTTTTGCAAAAACTCATATTTATCATATTTTACCTTTCAAAGCTTAGGGCCTTCTATACGGGCTTCAACTTTGTTAGGAAAACATCCAATCCAATCTAAAATCTTCAATGTATATGTAGAATGATCAAAATTAAATGAGACTAACTATTGGTTATCTCAGATGAATAGTAATGCTTCATCATTCTTCCATTCACTGGTCCTTCTTACAGATCTGTTCCATCCATTTCTTTCAAAAAGAAAGCATTATTACCTCTATATCCATAAATCACATAAGGTCCTTTCCACAAAAAATCAAATTTTCCATGCTTACCTTTGTCTCCTCATCTGGAATCCCACTTTAATACTTGATATCTAATGTAAAAATCATCTTCTTTACTCTTTATATCAAAAAGTTTCTTTACTTTGTCCTGGATGACTTGGGATCTAATATAAACTTCTTCTCTTATTTTCTACAAGTGGAAGTTTGATTGATCCTTCTCTGAATGTCATTTGTTTCATCCTGTAACTCTTGGATAAACTTCATCACTGGTACTCCTAAGGATGATGGAAAAACAATATCCATTCCATAAAAAAGCTGGTAAGGAGATGTACCAATGGATTTTTTAGTTATAATTCTATTTGCCCATAAGGCATTGACTAACTTCTTGTTTCAAGATTTTTTGTTATCTTCCAGTAAATTTTTAATGATGTTTACAAGGCTTTTATTTGAGGATTCAGCTAGGCCATTACCTTGAGGGTAATATGCAGTATAGTGGCTTAGGTTAATATGGTATTTATGGAAAAATTCAATCATCATTTTGGATTTGAATGTTGTTGCATTATCAGTAATTATCTTTTGGGGACATCCAAACCTTGAAAGTATGTTGTTTTCTATAAAGGATATAATGACAGTATCTGTGGATTTTCTAGAGGTTATGGCTTCAATCCACTTGGTAAAATAGTCAGTGGCTGTCAAAATCAATTTATGTTGGCCAAAAGATGGAGGGTGAATTTCTCCAATGAAGTCTAAACCCCATTTTTGAAATGGCATTTCAGTTCAAATAGGTTTTAAAGGCAGGGGTAATAGTTTTTTCTTACCCTCAAAGATTTGACATTTGTCACAAGAGGTCACATACTTTTTGACATCACCAAACAAAGTAGGCTAGTAAAAACCAGCTCTCGAGATCTTATTTGTAGTAGTCTTCCAGTAAAGATGTCCTCCACAGTCACCTGCATGAAATTCTTCTAAGTATTTTGTCAGTCTCTTCCTTTAACAAACAATTTAATAAAATCCCACTATGATCCCTCCAAAAGAGTACATTATCTAAAATACAAAATCTTACTGCCTTTAGTTTTAAAAAATTTTCTTTGGTTCTTGACAATCCAGGAGGAGCTTGTAAGTTTAGTAATACAAATATGATATCTGTATACCAAGGTGAATCGGAAAAGGCTTCACTGATCATTGGAGTCGCCATCTCTTCTTGATCATCTACTTGAGCAATAAAATTTATGTATAGGGCATTACAATTAGATTCAGCCATAAGTCTGGCTAATCCTTGAACTTTGATGAGTTTTGTGGGTTTTATCTCTATGTCATATTATAATATAGTGGAAATCCACTTACCTCTTCTTCCATCAGGACCATCCTGAGTAAGAATGTCTTTTACTACAAAATCTGGGACATGGCAATAATGTGAGAATAGAGAATATAAACTCTGAAGTATTTAATGGCCTTTACCAAAGCTAAGGCTTGTTTCTCCATGATGTTATACTTCAAAGGGGAATATCTAAGGGTCTTGCTAAAAAAATCTATGGGTTGTTCAAATCCTTGGTCATTTTTCTGTAGTAAAATAGCAGCAATGGTGTGTTCTGAAGCAAATGAAAAAATTATGAAATCCTTCTTAAATTTAGGACTTATTAGGACCGGAGTTTTAGTTAAGGCATATTTAATGGATTCAAATGACTGTTTGGCCTCAATAGTCCATTTAAGAACTGAATATTTTTTAATAATGTTTTTTAGTCATCTAATTATCTCCACTAAATTTGATATAAATCTTCTTAAAAAAATAATCTTACCTAGAAAGGCTTGTAACTCTTTGATGTTTCTTGGTGGATTGATGTTAAGAATTTCTTCTATCCTAGCAGGATCTATTCTGATTCCCTCTTTAGAAATTATATGTCCAAGTAACTTGCCTTTTTCTAATCCAAATAGACTTTTCTTAGGGTTTAAAGAGATGCCAAATTTCCTGCATTTAATAAAAACTTCTCTCAGATGATCCAAGTGTTCATTGTGAGTTTTAGAAAACATAGTAATGTCATCTAAGTAAATTACTAAGAAATCATGTATCTCCTTTGCAAAATCTATTTCTATAGCTTTTTGAAAGGTTGCCCCTGCATTCATTAGACCAAAGGGAATTTTTACATACATAAAAGTGCCCCAAGGAGTAGTAAATGATGTTTTAGCTTGACCTTCTTTTTGAACTAGAATCTGGTTGTATCCTAAAAAACCATATAAAAGTGAAATATTAGAAGAGCCAATTACCCTTTGTAATATGTGATCCATTTTAGGTAAAGGATGATTATATTTTCAGGACACTTTGTTTAGATTCCTAAAGTCAACACATAATATAATCTCTCCTATTTTCTTTCTTGTTCGAACTAGGTTGGAAACCCAATCAGAATATCTGATTGGTGCAGTTATCTGTGCATCATACATTCTTTTCACTTCTTTTTCTATCAAAGGTAATATGATAGGGTTAATTCTTCTCAACTTTTGTTTAAAGGGTTTTTGATCTTCTTTTATTGGAATTTTATGTTGAATTATGTTGGTATCATAGGATTTGAGATCCTCATAACTTCAAGCAAAGACATTTTGATATTCCTTTAAAAAAGCAATATATTTTTCCTTTTCTTGTTGAGGTAAATTTTTGGAAAGTTTTATCATTTTGGATTTTAACTCTGTTCCAATATTGCATTCCTCTACATCAGATCTAACTAGCTCCATTTTGGGTTTTTTAGCTACATCATTTGAGTCAAAAATATGTTCTAAGGGAGTTAAACCTTTGGGAAAGAAATTATCCATAAGATTCAATATGTCAGATTCATCATCAATAATTTCTTCAATTTCTACTTTATCTAAGTTATCTATATCTGATTGACTAAATCTAGTGGGTTTATCAAACTTTACCTTATTTACATCTATGTTATCTAAATCTATTTCACAATCCAAATCTTGATCTATAGTACAATATATGTCTATCTTACAGTTCTGGAATTCACCTTCATTATTTAGAAAATGGTAAATTTGCTGGTCTTGTGATAAAATCTACCGATACTTGAGTTTGTCTGGAATTATTGGTTTGTGTTTCACTTCTAAAGTATACATGTGATTAGGCTGAAAAGGTAAATTACAAGTACTAGCAAAAGTTGCTAATGAATGTGGTTGTAATTTTTTTTTTCTAGGTATTGCAGAAAAATTACATTCTAATAAATCATAAATCAAATCTAATACAATCTCTCTATATCGGCCTAGTCTAGGATTGTAAACTGATTATTCTCCATTAATTTGTTTTACAATCAACTTAGAATCTCCCATTATTGCAATTCTTTTACCTCCTAAGTTTTTTATTATTTGGAGTCCTAATATAAGTGCTTCATACTCAACCATATTATTGGTACATTTGAAATTGAGTCTGAAAGCATGTCCTTCTAAGTGATTAGTCTCCATATTGGTTATCCATACTCCTTATCCTGCTCCTAACTTGTTTACTAAACCATCAAAGTCTAAATTCCATAAAAATTCATGAAAGATATTATCATTGTTTGGTGCTTTCTTTTTATCAATTAGTTCAGTTTGTATTTCATTAGTTTTAGAGTTACATAAGATAAAAGAATCAAGGTCAGTTGGTGTAGTGTAAATTGGTTAATTTATAGATCTTTCACCACCACTGACCATGTACTTCATCAATGTTTCCCTATATAACTTTTTAGGTGTTAAGTCCCCATATTAATAGTGTAGCCCCTTATTATGTTAGTGTAGCCCCCCTTATTGTTATTATTGTACCCCTGTAACCCCCATATTGTTATTATTGTGCCCTTACATTATTATTGTTAGGTCGGCTAGGATTACATTGTAGCCCCACTAGGATTATATTGTGGCCCCATGGACTCCTATATATAGAAGGAGGTTTTGTTCATTTGTATCATCCAAGAATTGTTCATTTATGTAATGTATTGGAGGTTTCCCCCTCGAAGTGGCTTATTTCTAAGGCATTGATATCTTTTTTCTTCTATTTTTGGAGCTGGTTACACAACATTTGGTATCAGAGCTTTGGATTCTAGGGTTTCGCTGCTCCAAACAGGTCATCGTGGAATTTTCGCTATAACTTTTTTTCTACGAAGTTTCAGAAGCTGAAATTTTTAGGGTACGAAGCCGAAATCCCGAGGAAGATTTTCTAAAAATTTCAGAGCTTGGTTCGCAACATTTTCGGAGATATGATCTGTGGAAGTTAGGTCTTTTTTCAGGCTCCTAAACAGGTCATCGTGGAATTTTCACTATAATTTTTTTTCTACGAATTTTCGTGGTTAAAACCTTTAGGGTACGTTTCTAAATCCCGGGAGAGGCTTTTCACAAATTTCAGAGTTTGTTTCGCAATATTTTCCATGTGGATATATCATATGTGGAAGTTAGGTAATTTTTTCAGGCTCATAAACAAAGCCATCGTGGCATTTTCGCTAGAACTATTTTGCAAAGTTTTAGAACCTGAAACTGTATGGTGCTTTAAGTCAAACTGAGGAAATTCGTCAAAAAATTTCAGAGCTTGGTTCGCAATATTTTTGGAGATATGATCTGTGGAAGGTAGTGCTTTTTCAGGCTCCTGAATTTCATCTCAAAGAGGTGATCGTGGGAAAAGTTCAATAACTCTCTCTCTAGGTAGTGGATTTGAGTGCCGTAAAAATTGGTCGCAAGTACATGGACTTTAGTTTCTTTTCTATCAATTTCAGAGACAAAGGATGAAACAGTGACACGTGGCAAGTCGTACAAGTTCGCTCTACTGAACCAGTCCATAATTAGGTCATTGTGGGAGATTGGACACAACTTTGTCTTGGAGAATCCAAATCAGGTCAGACCTGTGGCATTCAAAAGAGAATTCAGAGGGCTATTTCATTGCTGAATTTCAGATATTGAAGAGTCGCAATCACAGAGATAATCCAATTCCAATATCGAGCTCCTCAAAAGCAAGTAAAAGGTGTGTATTGTTTTTCCCGAATTGCATAAATCTTGTTTGAAAAATTAGTTTGAAGTGATTCCAAGGGCCTATTGAGCATATATTTCAATATTTCGTTCTGAAATTCCTTCTAAAAATAATTCAACACCCATTAAGCCCTCATAAATCTATACTATGATGCATGAAGTGGAAGAATTGCAGTATGAGATATCAAAATTACGGTACCAAGTGCAACAAATTTCGATCTTACGAAGAGCAACCGAAGCTGACATAGATGGTTTAAAAGAAGAAATGGAGGCTAAGTTGGATGGTTTAAAGGATAAAATAATAGCTAATATGGATGATAAATTAGTGGAAGATGACATCGAGCATCAACAACAAGTTCTCCAACTCTCAAAGGATAACCTAACTTTGGTGCAGAATCTAATGAAACAACAGGAATATCAACATCACATCGAAATAAGTTCTGAAGCGGTCACAAAAAAAAGAACTCGACAAGTACAATCAATTTTAGAGTATCTCAGCAAGTGGAAGAACTTTCCTGTAAAATATTCCACATGGGAGGATGAGAATTTTATACAGAAGCATCAAGAAATAATCAAGCGTTGAGGACAACACTTGTTTGAAGGAGAGGGGCATGTTAAGTCCCTATATTAATAGTGTAGCCCCTTATTATGTTAGTGTAGCCCTCCTTATTGTTATTATTGTACCCCTGTAACCCCCATATTGTTATTATTGTGCCCTTAAATTATTATTGTTAGGTCGGCTAGGATTACATTGTGGCCCCAATAGGATTACATTGTGGCCCCATGGACTCCTATATATAGAAAGGAGGTTTTGTAATTTGTATCATCCAAGAATTGTTCATTCATGTAATGTATTGGAGGTTTCCCCCTCAAAGTGGCTTATTTCTAAGGCATTGATATCTCTTTCTTCTATTTTTGGAGCTTAAGGTCAACATTAGGTTGACCAAACACTGATATAGTAGCATAAGACATGTCAAATTGTAGATATCCCTATAACTTTGCTCCCCATGAGTGAGAAAGTAACATTCCATATTTAGGTGGGATATCAGCCACTACAATTTCCATTAATATACTCTTACCATGATACTGAACTAGTGTTACCACAAAGCTTTGATTAATCCTAGCCATTTAACTTTACTCGAATCAAATGAAAACAAATCTTTGTAGGGCCTTGTTATATCTAAATTCAGATTTTCCATTATGGCTTTGGGCATCAAATTATGGGAAGTTGTTGAATCTAGCATTGTGATGTGTATAATTTGATCATGAATGATAGGACTGATATAAAATGGAGGAACTACTCCATCTGCATGTTTTCCATTCACATCGGGGCCAAAAATCAACTCTAGTTGATCATCATTCAAATTAATAACATCTTCTCCATCATTCATATTCAGTATTTCAGTGATAGTTGATTTATACAAGTCATGTTTCACCAATTCGGTTAAATGAATTTGTATTTTTAACTTTGCAATTTCAGTTTGAATATTGAATGTAAGTTGAGATTTACTGATTTGAATTAACTCTTCTTTACTAATTGTAATTTGGCTTGGTTTATCTTGTTTTTCTACAGTTATGTTTTCATTTTCAATTGGTTTGACATTCTCTATTTGAGTTTCCTGTGTTTTACTACTCCTAACTTTCTTTTCAGGGATTGTTTGTGAAGCAGTAGATGTTTTTTCAAACCTAGAATTATTAGCAGGTGTTTTTGAAGTATCAGTTTTTGGATCTACTGATTTAGGATCAGTAGAGGTATTTTAGGATCTAAATTTACTGTTTTAACAAAATTATAAGCTTTTGCAATAGTATATTTCTAAGAATATTTTGTAACTTGAGCAACTTCATTATTAATATCAACAATTTTAGGGCTTGATGCATTTTTAGGAGTGGAAATGTTTTGGCAAGAACCAGAGTTTTTCTTGTTTTCCTTGGGAGAATTTGCAGAACTTTTGTTTTTGGAGAATGTATTGTTTTCTTATTCTGTGTTTGTGTATTTTTCTTGGTAGAAGACTCATTTTTTTTTTTTTCTAAGGTTATACTAACTGTGTATTTCATTTATAGAAAAATCATAACCTTGTTTATAATCAAATGATTCACTTGTATCTAATTTGAGTTGTTGGAGATCATATAATTCTTCATCCTCCTGAGTGAGGAAAATGGTATTATTATCATCTATCCCCATTATATTTATTGTATCCTCATCATCATCATTATTCTGAGAACTTTCAGCATAGTTCTCTTGGAAGGGGACCTAATTTTCCGGTCTGGGGGTGTTTCTTTTGCTTTTCCTCAATTGTTATTTTTTCTAAAATTAGGATTTCTGATCTGTTGTTGATTATCCCATTGAGGTCTTCTTTCTATATTATCTAATCTATCCATCATACTTTACAAATTTTTAGCTAACATGTCCATTTTTGTATCTGCATTGGATGTTTCTTCTTTAATGGCCACACTCCTCTCATTTCTTAGCCTAGCTTTCTTGGCTAAAATATTAACTTCTACACCTACAACATCTGTTTGCATTTTTTCTAGTGTTTCTGCATTTCTTTCCCTCAAATGATAAGCCATGTCTGTGCCAAATCCATTAGGGAATTTAAGTAGGACAGAATCAGGAGTAGGTTTAATATTTGCAGGGATGGAATTATATACACTGTTATACCTAGTGCAGTAGTCTTGGACTGACTCATTTGGAGCCCTTCTCATGGCATAAAATTCAGATAATATTTTAAGGGGGTTCTTTTTATTTTCCCATTTATTTAAAAAAAACCTATTAAATACAGCTAAATCAGTTACACTACCAACAACTAAACCTTTAAACCACTTTTTGACTTCTCCTGATAAATTTTGTGCAAATAATATCATTTGAACATCTGAATCATCAATCTCATGGAGTTTAAAGAAATCAGTCATTCTACTAATGTGTTGTTGAGCTATATAATGGGTAGTGGCATCAAATTGTGGTATCTTACTTTGATAGTATTGAGGCATATCATGGAGTTGTCCTGGCAAGACAAGGGGAGCATACCTAGCAGCCATAGCTTGAAGTTTTGCTTGGCTAGGAGGTAAAGTGGAAGTGCTTGAGGTTGAATTGGAAGTGGTAGCTATTGAACTAAAAGTTGTAGTTTAGGTGCTAGGAAATGAAAATGGTATATATGTGGAAATGCTAGAAAATAAAGATGATGTGTTTAAGAAATCAAAAAGTGAGCTAGAGGATATAGTGGATGAAGTATATGATGGAAATAGCACTCTGGGTTTTAAAGGAAATCTAGGGATAAATGGATCTATAGATGAGTTGGAAGTGGAAGCTATATAGGATGTAACAACATATAGAGATGAACCTTCTGCTGGTATTATGGTGGTATGCAATTGTGAAATTGGAGGTTTGTTTGCATAGGTTAAAAATTGAGCTAACTCAATAGCTTCATCAATATCCTTGAGAATTGTAACATTAATTTCTTCAATTTTAGTCTAATGTTCAACTTTATTTCATTTAGATTCTACTATAATATTTTTCTTTTTTGCTTCCAAAAATGAAATAAAAATAGGGTCTAAAACAGAAGTATAAAGATCAATTTCAAATTGACTTCTAAACAAAGAATGTTCAAATTTCACATCAAAATCTATATCTTGCAAACTTACTAACTCTTGAGGTAGTGAATTTACTCTTATTAATGGCACTTCAGCTTCTAAATTTTCTATCTGTTTTTTCTTTTTTCCAATTTTGTTTGGGTTGTCTACTATAATAGCAGGTTTAGGATCCAGGTTAGACCTGGTATAGTAAATTTTCCTAGAAGCCAGAATTACAATTTTTTAATACCCACAACTTATAAAAGTAATATTAAAGTAAAAGGATGAATAAAAAGATTTCCGTTAATACTAATTTTATGACTGAAGATTGGTTAAGTTCCCCAGTATGGTCGCCAGTATGTTATCACTCTAATAAATTCTAAATTTGTGAGATTTTTGGTTTTTAGACTAGAACACTAGAGGTAATCACAAACCTACTTTAAACTCTAGGACCTAGCCTTCCTAGGGTTCAGAGAGGGCTCTCTCTTTAAGATTTGTATTTTTTTAATTTGCAAATGTTGGGCTAGTTATGAAAGTACAGTTTTGGTTTTGGTTTTGATTGATTGGCGGGAAAATCACTTTGAAGAGATGGATAGTGGGAGATCTATTTTTCCATTGGGCTAAGGAGTCAAAATCAAGTAAAAAAATTTGGGATCAAGGCCAAAAGGTCAAATGTTTTCAGGGCAAGATATATAACCCTTGAAGATCTTGGAAAGTTGTTTTTGTGAGATGCTATGATCGGGATAAAGGGAAATTAAGAATCCTTTGATCTGAAAAAGGAAAGTAGTAGGCAGAGGTCAAACAAGAGAGGGAGCAATTAAGTGTTCCCTACACTGGAAATTAGAGGAAAACATAGAAATGATAACTAGTTAAAAACATGGTGCTCTCAACAAATCTTGTAGTAATACTCCTAGTTATTCATTCAAATTTAGAACAAACATAGATGGATGCATATAACTAAGAAAAAATAACAATGAAAATTGAGGAAATACTTCACTCTAGATAGCTCATAAAAGGAATCCTGAAATATGTTTCCAATTGGTTCAATCCAGTCTGCTACTTGAAATTCAAAACACAAAGCCTTCAAACTCCAACAAAAATGACTATAACAATCTCCAGCAATTTATTCCACACAAAATACTTCTAAAGATGAAGTATTTATACATAATTTTTTAGAAAAATATCCTAGAATGATTCTAGGAATAATCTAAGGAAAAATAGAAATATCTTTACAATAAAAAAAAGACAGCTACATAACAAATCAATAAGTTGTCCTATCTATCCAAAAGAAATAGAAACTGATTTAACATAAGTAGCAGTTGGCTACCTTGGTGTCCTCCATGCTGGCTTTAGATATTTTGATTTGTTTTTGGAATCTGATCAGCCTTGTCTGATACTCTTTCTCTGATTCTATTTATTCACTGATACTCTTTAAACTCGAATACTCTCTGACCATAGTTAAAACTATTTACTGCTATAAAATCTTTTTTGACTGAAAAAATCAGCAAATAGTTTTTTCATCCTTTCATCTGTCTGTCTTTTATCCTTCACAATAAATCTATGAGTGATTGCCAATCCTCATTCTCAGGAATTTGCATATTTTTCAATTTCCTAAAGTTTTCATCAGCTTCAGTGTATCTGGCAAAAGTTGGCTTGATGACAAACAAGTGTTTAATTTCATGCTGCAAATAGAATAAGTCTTCAAAGTTTTGGAGAAAAATTTTTCCTGTTGGAATGCCTTGTCCTTGTGGTTTATTCACCTTCTCCTTTGCAAAATCTCTAATATTCTTATCATAGTCATTTTGAGGCATCAACTTATCATTAATAACCATAATATCAGGCAATCCTTTTTGCCTCAAATTTGTGAATTTGACCATAAACCCGGTTATGGAAGTATTCATAGCTTTACACTTCTCTTCCAACTTCTTCATTAGATTCTTCTTTGTAGTAACTTTCCTAATTTCTAGGATAGTTGTTGTCCTGTCTATAATCTTGAGTTATTCCAATTTCTGTCTGTTTGTGTTGTTAAATAATGTGACGAGCCTTAAAGCTTTCTCTGGTTTTTCAGCCAGTTCACTTTGAGTCTTTTGAATTTCTGCTTGGGTTGCTAGTAATAACTCTCTTTGTTCAAAAATTACCTAAATTGAAGGCCATACATCATGGATGGCTTAAATGATATTGTTCCAAATGTAGTTTTTCATGTATGATATTTGCTCTGTTAAGGTTAACTCCTTTTCCAGATTCTTTAGTTTTTCATTAAGTCTGATGGCCTTTTTCTCCCGTGTTTTGGCATTGATTTGAGATAGCTTGTTTGTATTTTCCAGATTTTCTAACATATTTTTTAATTTTTTGATCTCATTTGTCTTTAAATACATTTCTTCCATGGCTTTCACCAATTTGCTGGCCTCATCTATATGATGAACTGTTGTTGAGGATGACTCAACAGCTGATGTGGTGGATGAAGTCACTGGCACTGTAGTAGCCAGTGGGACTTTGGGTGCCAACTCTTCAGCTAGAGTTGAAGGTACATCAATAGTGACCATGGGAATAATTGTAGGTGGCTCTGGTACTTTCACTGTTTCCTTTTTTTGCACAACTTTGTCTATTTGAATCTCCGTCTCCTTAATCTGTCCTGTATGTTGAAAAATTATGTTCATCATGTCATCCTTATCACTCTGTTCCTATATGATTTATTTAGCCTAGGGATGTTCACTTGGAGGAAGCTTAAGCTATTTCCTCAAGGTTGCAATGTCCTCATTCTTCTTTTTTAACAATAACTCTGATGCATTGACATTTTCAAGATCATATCCCACTTTAACTATTAATTCTTCTAAGGATTTGATTCTAAGATCATTGGCATATAATGAAGCTTTATCTAATTTCATCTGATATCTTATATTTGTAATAGTGTTCTCAAGCTTATGACACCCATGGACTTTGTTGTAACAGTGGAATACAACATCTTTGAGCTTTTCCTATGAAACTCTATTTGATCTAACTCATGAATAGTTTCTGTGATACTTCTAGATCTATTTTCTTATAATGAGAAATTGTCTTTGGAACTGGTATAGTGGGTTGCAATACTGACATTATCAGTTTCTTACTTGAGTAATCAAATGTTGATAAGAATCTGTTTTGATTACCTAGTTTTTGTTTCAAAAACTGAGAATAGATTTCAGTTTTGATCTCTTCATTCTTTAGTTTGATCTGTTTATATTGTTTTCTTTTTTCTTTCTCCTCAGTTTTCTGTGAGGAAGAAGCTTCCATGCTTTGTTGTCTTTCTATCAACTATGCATATTCGTTGGTGACTTGTTCTTCATTCTGAATTTCATCAAGTGACTCATTTATGATGGTTGTAGCAGTGTCAACATTTGTTGTTGGTGTATCTGTATCATCTATCTCAATTGTTATCTTCTCTTTACCAACTGAACTTAACTTATGCCTTTTGTTATATATTAACTTGAATTTAGTTTTAGTTGTAATTTTTGCAACATATGCTCCTTCTTCCCTTATTCTTTTAGTGGACTTTTCTGGCTAATTTGCAGTCTCCAAAGTGTGACTAGTATCACTTTTCTTGACTGCATCTACTAATGTATTTCTTGTCCACTCAATATGATTTGCAAACTATTCTATTTCTGGCTTTGCTTCATGAATGAAGGGTGTTAATTTTCATTTAACCCTTTGTTTTTTGAGGATCCCTTGTGGTTCATAATTCCAAGGGAAGTTTTCTTCAAATTTGTATTCTAACAGTTGTTTAGTTACCTTTTTTTTCTGCATCCCTGTGATTGCAGATGAATGACCCTATCTAATTATTTAATTTGAATTGAGTTTTCTTCTTTGCTACCATGAAATTTATGGAATCAGAATTTAGAATCTACCTGATATACTCCAAGGAAAATATCCTCATTGAAATATTCTTGGGTAACTTGTAAGGTAACAATTTTGACCCAAATACTCTTATCTCAGTGTTGTTTCATATAGGTACCAGTCACCAACCTTACTCTTCTCTGACAACTGCAATATCGTTTTCATTTCTTCATTAACTTTTGGATGCTCTTCTTTGGTCCACATTGTGATCACTGGGTGTATACATAACTCTGAAAAATCTGAATATGTGAAATCTGCATACTCTTTCCTGAGAAATGTAGTCCAAAAAATGACAGAAAGAGGATTTCCCTCTATGTCCAACTTCTGAAGAGTAACTGGAAATTTATGTTATTGGAAATACAAAAACATGTGAACAAGGAAGGAAGTGTATCTGAACACTCCTTCATTTGGAAATTTGATCAATTGATCATGAATACTATCTGCAATATAACCAGCATAGTCAAAAATCATAGATGGAGGTTGAACAGGAGTAAAAGTGGATAAAAATCCCAAGATGGACTCATCAATGTGTTCATCAGTAAAATACCCAAGGATGAAGTAAAGCATGGAAATCACATGTATTGAACCTTCTGGGAATTTAGCAGTAGAGTATGGGGGATTGATCTTAGGAATATCTACATGTGAGGGCATAAATTTCTGAAAAATCATGAATCTCTTGGGAAAATATAGGCCAATATACAGCTTGGTAAGGGCCTCAATGGATAAATGGAATGCTTGGGGTTCAGGCTGAAGATGTAGCATCTGGTTAATAGATTCAGCAGCGATGGTGAAAAGCACTTCTTTATTTGCATTTACAATGGCTCTTTTCTCAGGCATAGAGTATTGTTGACATAATCTGATGACCTCCTGGCATGGATGTGTTAAAGGGAAAACATATTTGGGTAAATGAGATTTCCAAATTTGGACTTCTCCATCATTATCTAATGATTTCTCATAACTCCAATTATGAATATCTAGCAGGTTAAACTCAACAATGGGATGTGTTATTTTATAGTCAATATCAGCTAGTGGAATGTGTTCAACATCAACAACGGATGGTTGAAGAGGATTGACTACTATGGCAGTCTTAGAAGCCATTGCAGGTGTTGGCTTAGGCACTTTGGAAGCTTCAAGTTTGCTAGAAATCTGCTTTTTAAGAATGTTGAGCTACTCTTGCAAGTTTAGACAGTTTGTAGAAGTAATTTTACTTTAGCAAAATATTTCTGGGAAAAACAGGGAAAGTATAGTCTCTTTTTTGGGATTTCTTCTCAATTAGGTTTTTTACAGATGTTTACAGGCTTTAAAATAGTTTAAAATAGGAAACAAGGGTTTTTTGAGTCTCTTGATGAGAAATTAGGTTTAAAAGTCTGTTGAAAATGGGAAAAGAGACTTTAGGATACCTGTAGAGGTTTTTTGGATAAATTAAAGTTCTAATAATGATAATAATAATAATATTAGGAATGATGTCATTAATAATCCTCCTAATATTAATGAGGTTAATAAAAATGTAATTAATCTTTCTAGTTTTTCTTTTGGTCCTTCTATTTTCAGTCTTCTTAATAGAGGGCTTAATTTTTCCCTTACCCCGAAGAAGATCCCCACTGATGACATTATTTGCAACATCGAATATGGCATCAGGGATCTTCCTGATAATGTTAAGGAGACCATTAGGCAGGACTGCTCCATTATTCTTAGGAAGGCTAAGCCTCCCAAAAGGAATTTGAGTAAGGCTGAGTTTCTTACCCTCAAAACCCTAAGGGACAACCCTGACATTATCATCCTTAAGGTGGACAAGGGTGGGGCCATAGTCATTATGGATAAATTTGACTATGTCAGTAAGATGGTTGACCATCTTTCCAATAGTGGTAGTTATGTTAAGCTTAATAATAATCCCCTTGGATTGGTTTGCGAGGATGTTTCCCTTGCCATCAAGTTAGATTCTTTTGTTAATCCTCTCTCTAGGAAACTTATTGAGAGTAATCCCCTCACCCCCGGGATCTATGGTCTCCCAAAGATTCATAAGTTGGGGGCCCCTTTGAGACCTATTGTTAACACAATAGGTGGTCTCTCTTATCATTTGGCTAAATTCTTAGCCCAGAAGCTTAAACCCCTTTTAGGTCAAACTAATTCCTTTGTTAAGTACTATGCTTCCTTTATTAAGGAGTGGAAGAACATTACGCTACAGCCTAGTGAGATTTTATTTAGCTTTTAGGTTGTGTCCTTATTCACCAAAATCCCCATCCAGGAGGTGTTTGATGTCATTAAGCAGATCTCTGATGAACACACCTCTAAATTGGTTAACCTTTGCCTCACCTCGACTTTCTTTAGTTTTGAAGGTGATTTTTATGAGAAAACATGGGGTGTTGCGATGGGCTCCCCTCTTTCCCCCATTGTTGCTAACTTATTTATGGAGGATTTTGAATCAAAGGCCCTGGCCTCAGCTAAATTTTTCCCTAGGAGGTGGAATAGATTCATGGATGATACTTGTGTCATCTGGCCCCATGGCTGGGAGAAATTAGATCTATTCCTTGGGCACCTGAACTCACTTTCTGATTCCATCAAGTTCATGATGGGAGTGGAGGTTGATGGTTGCCTCCCTTTCCTTAATATCCTTCTCTTGATGAACGAGGATGGTTCCATTTCTCACCGGGTTTTTCGCAAGAAGACCCACATAGAACAATACCTCCTTCTGGTTCCCATCATTTTCCTGCTCAAAAATTTGGTGTTCTGCGTACTCTTGTGACTCATGCTCTTATAATCTTTGACAACAACTCCTTGGAGTTAGAGAAGTCCCATATTCTTGACGTTTTTGAAAATAATGGTTATAGTAGATCTCAAGGTATTAAAGCCTTTCAAAAGGCATATAAAGGGTTGAGTGAAAAATAAACTTGGGCAGCTCCCATTTCCAAGGTCCACCTCCCATTTATCTAGGGGACGACGGACAAAATTTCTCATGTCCTTAGACGAAATAATGTCTATGCTTCTTTCAAGCCTCTCTGCACTATTAGAAATTCTCTTGGGTCTGTTAAGGACCCTAAGGACATGAAAGGGGTTCATTTGATTCCTTTTTCATGTGGAACTCCTTATATTGGAGAAGTTGGTCGATCCATTAGGTAGAGAATCCAGGAACATGACATAGATATTAGGCACAATCGGCCCTGTACCTCAACTCTTGTTGAGCACGTGGAAAAATCATGTCACCATGTCTGTATTGAAGATTCCAAAGTCGTTGACAAAGTAGATCACTTCCACCATAGGAAATTAAGGGAAGAAATCAAAATTGAATGCCATGCCAAGAATCTCAACCAGGATGATGGTTGGAAAGTAAGTAAGAGTTGGATCCCAGCTCTGGCCAGGTAATTTTGTTTTGTTTTGTATTTTCGTTCATTTTTATATTTATATATATTCTTAATTTGCCAATTTAGTAATTAATTAATTAATTAATTTTATTATTATTATTATTATTATTATTATTATTATTTAATTAACTAATTATTAATTTATTTCATTTTACTTCATTTTTATTTATTTACTTTACTATTTCAATTTATTATCCTCATTTTAACTTTATTTATTAATTAAAATTATTTTTTACCCCTCCCTATTTCTTTATATAATTCTCTTAACCTTTTTAATTTATTTAATTAATTAATTTATCATTAAAAATTTTAATTCCTAACTAACTAATTCTTTTATAAAAAAATTACCCCTCCCTTCTCCTTATTATAAATTATAATTTCTTAACCATGTTTTATTTATTAAATTAATTTATTATTAAAATTTTAATTCCTAACTAACCAATGGCTAGTTATTTTATTTATTTTTATTAAAATAAAAATTTCTTAACCTTTTTAATAAAATTGTTTATTTAATTAATTAATTTATTATTAAAAAAAAAATATCTAACTTACTTTCAACGGCTATTTTTTGGGCAATGATGCATCTCCGCTATTTATTCATAAAGATCGATTTGTTTCTCCACCTTGTCCTGAGGATGAGCCACATTAGCTGGTTCGAAACGTCGACCAAATCCTAATAATGTGATTAATCCGAAAGACATTTTTATCTACATTACGGATCACAAAATTCTTAGATAGAATAGTTCATCAAACTATGAAAACTCACAAATTTCCTCAAAAATTGTGTGTGGTAGTTTAAAACAGGGTTTCTAGAAAAAAAATTGACAGGGTTTGGCCTATTTTTGGGCTTTTTGACAATTTCTTTCAATTGATTTCCAAATATCTAAGTGTGTTTTTGTTCTTTAAAGGTATTTGAAATCGACTGGAGGTTTAAATTTTAGAAAAATACCTGTAGTATGCAGGTATTGGGCTTCAGAACAGTTTCTAAGGTTTTGACTGAATTGATAATTTCTATAGACTTTCTGGAGTAGTGTAAAGCTCCTCGGTAGTCTTGAATGATCATAGGGAAGACTTTACAGGCTCTTGAGCATATAAAATGGAAAAAAATGATGCTTTTACAGTAAGGGCAGCACGAGAAATGGTTAATGCGTAGAAGAGAAATGAATGTGTTGTGTAACTTGACTGGCCCAAAGATAGGTCACAGAATCAATGCCTTAGAAATAAGCCACTTAGGAGAAACCTCCAATACATTACATAAATGAACAATTCTTGGATGATACAATTTACAAAACCTCCTTTCTATATAGGAGTCCATGTGGCCATAATGTAATCCTAGTGGGCCACAATGTAATCCTAGCCGACCTAACAATAATAATTTAAGGGCACAATAATAACAAAATGGGGGTTACAAGGGTACAATAATAACAATAAAGGGGGTTACACTAACAACAATAAGGGACTATACTAGTAATATAGGGACCTAACGGAATGAATTACATTTCGAAGGTTTAATATGCATTTTGGTTATATTACTTCGGCATTGAATGATTGTCACATCAACGGGAAGGGTGGTTTCGAGCTTCACAGGATCAAAAACCATAGTGGTTATCGCACGGAAATTTGGCAGTAAGTGGTTTTGGCTTGAACCCACGCGATCCAATAGGAAATGGGCACATGGAGGAGAGATAGGATCGCTAAAACATCCATTTCATGCAGCTTTGGCATGGGGATGACCGTGCAACTTTTCCACGGGATATTGACTTTTAACCGTCGGATCTGGAGTTCATATGCGAACTGTCCAGATTGGATGGGAAGGTGCGCTGGAATGGGAGTGGGACCGGATTTTATTAATGTGGCGGGGATGTTTAAAACTTTATAAATATACATTTAATCGAAGTTTTAAACTTTAGGTTTAATATGATATGGCAGGTATAAAATTAAAACATTTTGAAATGTTTTAAATTTTGATATGCAAGCGCAGTATTATATATTATATAGTTTTATCAACACGAATAGTTGTTTAAAACTATAGGGGTGGGATATTTTCATATAGGTATGTTTAGACCAATGGGTAGTTGGGTGGGGTTTCATTTTGCACACATGGGATATTAAACATTGGTCTAAAGTTAAAATAGTGTGTTTGTGGATTTATTTAAATATAAGGGGTTAATACTATACGGGAGGGTGTATTTAGGGATTTAATATATATAGTTAGAAATTAATATGACAAGGGTAATGAAATGGAAAAAAAACACATGTTATCTCTAACTAAAGAGTAAAAATAAAGCATTTCTCATTTTTTGTATTATTTTACTTATACTTAGGATAAATGAATTTTGAGGGTTTATGAATAATTTTTGAAAGGGAAATGAGATTAGTTATTTAGGGTTTAGCTTTTACTAAGTAAAAATGGGTTTAACTTAGGAAAAGGGGATTATGATTTATGAATGAAGGGTAAATGCTGATGAATGTGGGTTAATGTAGGAACTCAATATTTTTAACTAACTAGTCAACGAGCCTTGGGTCCAATCCCAACAAAAGTCAGAGAAATGCTCTGAGCCTTTTTGACTGATAGTTTAGAATACTGAACTCTTATAGGGGAGGAGAAATTAGTGATTTTTTCCTGATGATATTTTATTTCATGCTTGCTCAACTTCTTTCTACCTACCCATCTTTATTTCTAACATTTTTTCTTCATTTTTGGAGGTGCATTTAGGTTTGCAACCTTAAAAAAAAATTCTTTCAAAGCATAAAACTATCTAAGTATACCTTATTTCATCCGAGGGCTTAGATTAAACTGTTGACCTCCTCATTATTCTCTACCTATCTACTGATTTGTCAGGTTCAAACTGTCTGACAAATCTTTATTCTCTATCTAAAACATGAAATTTAAAACATGAAAAGTTAAAATTTAACTATTTAACTGATCATGGATTATGGCATTTATTGACACTCTGCTCATAATCATTATTTTGCAGAAAAATTAAAAGTAGTGGCATTTGGACTTGCTCACTTTCAGGTCTTATTTTATCTCTTTTATTTTTGGGTCTATATTTTTCTAAGTCCTTTGATCTTTCTTTTAGGACATTTTACACTCTTTTGTCTTTTTATTATTTTTCATTTTTTTCAAAATATGGGAAAAAAACTTGCAGAAAGCAAGATATGTACATATTTACAAGACTATCAAAGTTAATTAAAAATTTCTGAGCCCTATTATTATAGGACCCTAACACAAGGCAAGGTCATTTCGTACATTCTCACAGACTTAATAATATAAGTCAAAACAGTGAAGGATACAGGTATTTACACAAACATGCCCTATTATCACTTGGACTCTTCAATTCCAATTTACCATCCATCCATCTATCTATATATGCTTGAGTGTGTATGCATAAAGACAAGGAAAGGACCTCAAAAAGGGATTTTTAACTAACATCATCGCATTCTCGAGTGATAGTACTGACACCCTATCTGTCCAATATATTTTAAGGGTAAGTCACATGGAAAATTCAAACCCAAGTACAGGCACTTTTAGCATAATGAATTGCTTGTTTAAAGTTATATAGATGAAACAGCTGAAAATGAAACCCACCAAATTTTTGAGAACTAAAAGGGAGTTGTGGTGAATTTGAAGGAGATGAATAAATTGAAGTCTAACATTATCAACCTCTTATGGATTTCTTCAAGTGTGCTTGTTGCTTGCGGTGATATTGTTTTGGGGATTTCTGAGGGTCGATGGTTAGCCCTATGACGAAATTCTCATGCCATTATGATTGAAAGATGTGGTGCAAAATTAATATAATAATAATCCTTATAGAAGTAAAACCATGACGAAAATGAAGTAAATTTAAGAGTGTATAGTTTCTAACTTGAAATTAGCGGGAAGACGACCTTTGAAATATTTTTTTTTAAACTAGTAGGTTGAGGGTAAATTGAATAGAAGGTTTTTTTTTTGAAAAAATGACGGGGAAATTTTTTATGGTTTCTAGGTTTTCACACTTTGTGCTTTGGGACGATCAATGGTGGCAGTCACTGTAGCTTTGATAGCTTATAGGAACCGCCTCACCACTTGTACACACATGCAGGGTCTTCATTAAACTTTCCTCGAAATCATAACCAGTCTCCATTCGAACTCCTGTTTAACACTCCCATTTTTTGGTTTACGCATTTTTCAGTTATATATTGCATCAATGTTCTATTTTTTCATCATCCCAGCATGGAAGCCAGTCCAGCGTTTGAGACTCTCCCTCACAGTGCAGAGTTTGTAACAATTTTGTGATTCATCTCTCTATGGTCTCATTATGGTTAGCCCCAAAGACCATGTCGACTTAGAACCGGAACTGGAGGACATTTTTTTGGTCTGGGGGTTGGAACCAACCCAACAGAACCTAGAGAAGGTAAAAATGCCAGCAAGGTCTCCACTTGGCAAGCGAGGTGCTCCTGAGCTGGACTGGGAAGTAAATGGTGATTTAGGTTTTTTGGAATAGTCTAGAAGCCTCTCATTAAAGGTGGTATCCTGGCTGTAGGCAAAATATTATTCAGTTGGTCTAGAGAATGGAGTTTTAAAAAGAGCTGAAGGTTGCATTTCCCCGATGAATTTTTGGGTTAGATCTTTATATCTCTCTTATTCCTTAATTGGTGGCCTTGAAGACATGCTAATGGGTAGTAGTCTGCTAAGACGTGAAGGGATAAAATATTGTTTAATTGAGGAGGTAAAGGTGGTGTATCCGGGAGTGGGTCTGCCTTTGGATAAGACTCTGGGATGCAAAATCCTACTAGTTTTTTTCCCTGGCTGGTGTGTGAGAAAGATTTGTTTTCAAAGTGTTCTAGTGATAATGAAGGGTTTTTTGGGGAGAATATGTTTAAAATATTCCTGATTTTGGAGGATTCATATACAAATTTTTGGCCTACAGAAGAAAGTAGGTAGGAAGGTAATATCTTCTCTCAGAAAATCCAAGGAATAGTTAATGGCATATCTATGGGGTTGAAGGAGAACTACCCGCTTCTTGACCCCGAGACTCGGTCTCCAGGAGTCGAAGCACCTCCTCATAGCATCGGGTCACCCATTTCTTTTCTAGAACAACCCCCTACAAAAGAACCAGAAAATGATGAAGCTCTCAACACTTCTTTTGGTATTGGACAGACCTTTGGCTCCAAGAGAAAGAAGGGGAAAGTAATCAGGAAGAAGTAGGTTAGGAAAAAATTGGTATTTGGAGTGGACATTCTGATGGATGGGGCCTTGGCAACCTCAAAACTTATCCTGGTGGGGCGTGCAAAATTTTGTCAATATTCCTCAAATTATATCGCAGAGTGAATATATAAGTCTTGGAGTGGAGGTCTGACCACTCAAACAGAGGTTATCATCTTGACCAGAGGTTGATTTATGGTCAAGTTCACAAATGAAGAAGTAGTGGAATGGGTTCTGAAGATGAACTAGGGCTTTGGAAATTCCCTCTTCAAAAAATGGATTCCATTAATTGATGCACAAAGAGAAAGGCTCGAAGAAAATTTGGTTTAGGTGTGTCTGTCGACCCTCGCGCCCCAGCTCTGATCGATGGGAGTGTTCAGAGCCATTGGAAATATGTTGGGCACATTTCCTGAAGTGGATATGTCATTCCTAGTGACAAAAGAGAGGAAGGTGGCTCAAATATTGGTTCGCTTGGACCCAAGAGAAGGGCTAGTAGATATTATGCAGATTCAAGTGCATGGCCACTCTTTCTCTCAAATTCTAGATTATGAGTAGTTAGCATTTTTTTGGCATCATTGTGTATGGTCATCTAGCAAGGGATTTTCCTTTAGGCTTCCGTAGATGCAGGAGACATCGGGAAGAGCCCAAACTTGAGGGCAGTATTGGGGAATAGGTGGAGGCCGAGGTACAATAGGCGAAGTTGGGTACTTAGCAGAATGGCTTCATTGATCCCATGGAAATTTAGCTGCCACCACAGGGGGGACAGGAGGAAGTAGTAGACACAGCTTGGGAAAGTCAAGGGGAAGTGGAACTCACGTGACAGGTGCCTCTTTCCATGGGTACTAATACTCCCCCTACTACTCCTATGTTTGTTAATTTATTTCCTCAGTCTATTTGTCTCGAGCTTAGTCCCTCCAGCCATAAACTTGTTGATTCGTGTTCCCCTATTTCTAATCTTATAGCCTTTGAAAGTATCATCTCTACCATTCGTAAGTTATCTTTATCCGACATTCCCCTATTACCTGAAGAGCATCCCTTGGGCCTTGTGTGCCCTACTGAAATTCTTCACTGTAACCTCAGGCCGAAAGACAAAAAAGATGGTATTGGTATCCCTATTAGAGGTCTTGGGATCCATTTGGAACCCTCTGTTCCTAATAAAACAAGAGGCATAAAATTGAACATCTCCAAAGAAAAGTTGAAAGAAAAACTTGATATTGATGATGGAAAGAAATTATCCCTTAAAGGGCCGCTTAGAGCAGTGATGCCCCTTGTCGTGGTTTCATGATGATTGTGATGTCCTACAATTGTAGAGGGATGGCCTGATGTAGGGTAAAACAATACACTCAGTCAACACTTCTGTCTTCTCCTCTGTTGCACAAAAAAAAAAAAAAACTCTCTAAACAGTGAGCCTCTCTACGTATTTAGACCACCTGTCTCCTTTGATTTCACAGTACCACACTAGAAGAAAAACTTGGATTGAATACCGCTATGTTCTCTGCAAACTTATGTTTTCATGCACAAATATGTTTATCAAATTGAAACGGATTCAAATTTGTAGCATACAGCCTGGCATACCTTACTTCTTACCTTCTTTCCATTTTTTTAAACTTACTGTAACTTGGATCGATTCATCTGTTCATTGCATCGGTGAGGGTTAACTTACAGGCGAAACCATACCGTGCAGCGATAAAAACATAGTGTCTAAAGGTAGCGGAGCACCGGATTTGTATGCACAGTTTCTCAAGGAATACGCAATGTCTTCAGGGTATGCACAACACATGTGTAGCATATATGTAGTGTCTCAACTTGTTCGGAAGAAGTCCCGCACAACAGCGATTGATCAACACATCCAAATCTTTTGAAAAGAAGCCCTAATATTACAAACCCTGAATCTCACACTGCATCCTAAGCTTACAAACCCTGAATCTCACCTACGAAGCAATCAGAGAGATTAAATCCCTCTTTACGGACTGTGACTGTGTAAATAAAATCATTGTAAAAACATAAATAGAACAACATAACTTATTTAACACAAAATATTTTCTAATATAGTGCATTATTTTCACTAATTCAAGGAGAATAAAACAAACCAAACAATTTAACACAAACAACACTGATCTCTCCACACAATCCTACCTTCAATTAAAAATGCTAAAATAAAAAAAACATAGTTTTTTCTTTTCTCTGGCCCTTGATGGATCGATCACATTACATTCCTTCTCAATCTTCACTCCAAAAACAAATGCATTTTTTCCTTTTTATTGTTTTAAACGTTGCTAACCTATTCTATATTCTCGAACAACCTAATCCCAATTCTATAGGTCTAACGCACACCTAGACTAAAAAAACTTATCTTTTCTTTCTAATCTAGCACTCTATTACAATAAATAATCATAGAAAATAAATTCAAGAGGTCCAAACCTCTTTACTAAATGATGATTGACCAATTAGGTCAATAAAATTGATCTCAGTTGATGCTGCTACATCATGGCCAGTGCCCACAAAAAAATGCCTCTAAAAGGTCTCTTCAGTTTAGTGCATTGTGATATTATCTTGCTTCAAGAAACCACAAGTGAAGGGGACATGGTGATGAAGTTTTTAACCCAAATTATTCATGGGTGGTATTTTTTTCCCCTTGATGCATCTAGGAAATCGAGAGGATTGGATTTGGGATTCAGATATTGGAGCATCAAACTTCTGAATTCCTGGGGGTTTGATATGGCTCTCGGGGATGAGGTCTTTTCTTCTTATCTCGGGTTACAATTCTCCATTATAAATATCTATGACCCCTGCCAAGATAGTGTAAGCTTCTAGAACTATTTATTCTCAAAGTCTCTCATAAACAACTTTATGATAATCCTGGGAGCGAATTTTAATGTCTCTTTGGATTTTTCTAAGCCTTGGCGGTCTCACGCCCAAGAAGATCCCCTGGAATAATTTTTTCTAAATAAATTTAGGAGGGGAAACTTAATTGATATAGATCCAATCAAGCGTAGTTGGGTTTAACACTATATGTATCAATACAGAAGGTATTATATTTAAGTCCAAAGTGATTGATTTATTTTTCTGTGGACCTATATTAGTTATCCGAGTCTCTTTTCTTTCTCCACTCTCTTCGTCACCTAAAAATGGAACCCTTAGATTTAAATGAATATATGTAAAGTTCAGCCTATTGTGAAGGACTACAAGGTTTTTGGTGGGAAGCAGGATGGCCTACCAAGTATTGAGAGTAGATCACTATTCATAGGGAGCCTCTAACATCATCTCTTGGAAAGGGAGGATCATGATAGTATTGGAGGATAATGGGGTGGAAGATTTTATCAAAAACACAATTATACCACCACAATATCACTGAAAGTTGGCCCAACATAATAAGAATGACATCAAGGCCAATTTGATAAAATTAAATTTTGATAAATATTTCTTTTTAATTTTATCAGGGAAAAAGTTTTGGATTTCAACTAAAATTTTTTACTTGTTATGTGTATTGCAAATGTGGCTTTCAAAATTAGAATATGATAAGTCCGACACCTCAATTATTAGCAGGAAGTGCTTCTATAATTTTGGACATTTGGTACTTCTATCTAGGAGGAGAACTAGATGCATAAGCCCTTGTAGTTTTAGGTTCGATGGAGGAATAACCTTGTAAAGAGATGATTTTTGTATTTATTTATGCACTAACTTTCTTGAGTCAGTTTTGGGGTTTGGGTTGTTCATTATGTTGGATTCATGAAATAATTTGAGCCTATACTAAAGGATTGCATTGGAATCCTTACATTGGCCAAATTCAAGTTGTTACGTGTTTATTGTATCAGTATTTTTACATGTTAGTGATGACTATATCTTCAGCTGAGTTTTCTAGAAACTGATTTCCTTATGTCAATATGTCATCCAGAAAACCCTCCCAAAACTTTTTCGCCTTTCTACCTATTCAGTCCACCCCTGGCAAAACCAAAACCTCCTTGTCACAATCCTATCTAACCTCAGCCTTATTGGTCTGCCCATCAGCTTTAAAAAGCAAATCCACATCTGTTTCAATAGTCTCCCCTATGTTAGGAAGTGGCGTTTTAGGACATTTCACCTTTGGCAATCATCAAAAAGCCAAAAAGCCTCCATCTGCAAAAAAAACCTGCCATGACTGATTCCTTATTTTGCAAATGAAATTAACAAGCAGCCCTAAGTCGCGCCACTCACACCCCCTAGATCTCAGCACTGCATAAAATCCAATCCCAACCTGACTATTAGGTTTTTCACAGTGTTCTATGGTTCTACAAAGACAGGAAATATATTTCATCTCATGGAGTAAATGTTTGAGTTTACAATTAGAGGAACAGCTGCTTCTAAATGTAACTTGAGCCTTTAGATATGTCTGCAAAATAGAAAGCTACTCATCTGGAATTCACAGCTCTTTCCAGCATGAAAATCACAGGAAAAAGGTCACCACTGTCTCAACAAACTGGTAAAATGTCAAGGCCCAGAACCTCCTTCATTTACAAGCAGAGGGTTAGGGCACCTCCTTCATCCATAAGCAGAGGGCGCGGGCCAGTATTGACTCAGAAGATTGCAAGGGTCCAGGTTTACTTTGTATTGAACAGTGAAACAATATCTCCAGGTTTTATGAATATGACTGATGATCATAACAGGAATGTAGGGGAAATATGATAAGCTCAAAGGAAAGGGGAGTTTGGTCTGATAAAGGAGCTCATTTCAAACTTGCAAACCATATGAATTGTTGAACTTTAGAAGGGCCTGTCATCAGTAAACATCCAAATCATAAGAAGCCTGTTTTGTTCAAGATCAAATGGAATAGATGTTGTTAACCAATGCCATTACACAGGCAGAAAGAAAGCCCTTAGCTTTTTCAAATGCACTGACCTTCATAGTCACAAAGAGTTTTTGTCAAGAAACAGGTCATGAGATAAACAATCCAAATGATAAATTTCTCAGTCACCCTCAGAACAGTGTCACTGTGGCTAGGGTTTTCTTCTAAAACACAGTGATGCTTGCAAGTAAAGATGCTAAGATTGGTGTTTTTCAAGAGGTTTACTTACCACCACATTCAGAGAAAGGCTGTGTCGAACATAGTGGTCAAAAAGTCTCCGGACACCTTATCTGATGAAGAGCCTCCTCCATGCATGAGTAGAGGGCCAAAGCTACTGCAGGGTGCTGAAACTGATTGATACAAGAAAGCAGTGGAAGGATACCAAAGACTGAAACAAGGTCACTACACAGATGAAAGACAGTGCTGATAATGTAAAGGTATTGGTACTCCTATTTCAAAGAACTATCTGTCAGGCTATACCTACAGTAGGAAAGAGACAATATTGAATATATGTGTGCCACTGATACCAAAAAGAAGACTGTCTCCTTGAGGAAAAGGTCAAGCAACAAAACAATATCATATACCAAAGGTCCAAAGAAGCGCCTTTCAAGAAATGGTGTTTACAGCTTTCAAATGTTTTGGTGCATTATGAATAGCCCTTCCTTGCTAAAAATTGCCAAGAGAGGAAAACAGTGAACATAGTTCGGTTATGAAATGGTTCTTTTGGCAAAAAGAGGTTAACACAATGATCAGAGCAAAATAATGACTATGTATCAAAGAGTCCTGTTTTCATATTGCACAAGCTTGTCTTTTCAGATGGAGGAGGCAAGTGGTATTCAATCTTATGAATAGGCAGAAGAAGTTGGTTGTGATGAATCACCACTGTTTATATGTTTTAAAAACAAACACAGTTGTCATCATTCCAAAGAAATGATTTAGCACAGAGCGCATGGAAAAAGAACCTGTGACTAAGACCTTTTAGAGATACTATAATACTTGAGAAGATTTCCCTTTAAGTTATTATTTTCTAACGACTGTTCCAAAAGGTCTTTCGACTGCCAAGTCATTGTTAGAAGGCAGATTTAAAGAAGAAGCACAACCTTTATTTTGAGGAAAAAGAAGTGTATACTATGCATACAAACAGAATTTGAAAGCCACTATAGGTAAAATATGAAGGTTTAATCAAAAACAGAAGCAAACCAAATCACTGTGGTATTATTATGGCTCTTAGTAGCAGAAATGAGTGGAGTTGGTGTTGACACCCAATTGATCGAAGTTCGGGCTGGGAGTCAGAATCAAGGCGGTATATATATTCAAATAACGAACCAACTGTTTGAAAAAACAAACAGAGTTAAACATCAATGTTCAAATGACCGTTGGGATGTTTATTTGAAAATGATATAAGGTTGAAGGTGTAATTAAAGAGTGGAATAGGAAAGTAAGTAAGTCATTGTCGAAATTCAAAGCAAACTTCCTTGTCCCAGTATCCTGATTTTTCTAAACAATTGAGTAGTTAACACTTTGGTTAGCGACATGCGACGTGCTGGATTTGGTGGCGATGCTGAGCGACATTTTACAAAGGCTTTCTTCGTCGGCGCGACGTGCCTGTAGGTGGGCGCGACGTGCCTGTAGGAGGCCGCCCGATCACACGACAGGCCGACCCGACACGTTTCTTTTGCGCGACGGGTTTTTCTCCGAAGGTTGCCGCGCCAGTGTTGAAGGGTTCTGGTGCATTTCAAGCTCCCTCCAAGGGATTTCTTCTCAAAAAACTCACAAGGTACTTCATCTCCTACCTTGAAAAACTCGAAAAATCAAGTTTAAAACCTGTATGCCATGGTTTGAAATTGTGCATGGTTAAAAGGGCTTTGACCGTTTCTGAAAAGGAGAAACTGTCCTCACAGTCCCCCACAACAGCACACTACCTAAGCAGATTGCCTTTTATTCACCATATTCTCCCACTGTGAATTTGTTAACAAAGATTTTCCAAAGATGACAGCACATTGAAAAGGAAAAGTTTGTTGATGAGAAGTTAAACCTTGGAGGCAGGGGTATAGAGTGTATTGGTGTATATCTCAAAACTCACAAGCAAAGAGTGTATTGTCTAAACTACTGTGTGCACTGATTTTACACCCAACCTAGGTCTACTTGTTCTTTTACACTACCTTGTATCATATTGAAGATTTATTAACAGGGATTCTGAGAGTGAAACAGGGCCATTTTCTAGAAGGCAGGGTTGTTGGTGGTTAAATCTAAGCTTTGAAGGCAGAGGTATACAAGTAATGTCTGATTTCTTAAAACTTCACAAGAAAAAGTGTCCCTCATAAAGCACTGTGTATTGTTAATCTAGGTCTGCCCTCTTTCTTCACCTCATTATCATGTTGAAAAGTTGATCGACAAAGAGACTCTAAGGATAAATGTTACATTGAAGGGCAGATTTCATTGATGTGTTTCTAACTTTGGAGGCAGAAGTACAAAAGCAGTTTTTGTTCTCTTAAAACTTCACAAAGGAAAGGGGCCTTTTTTCTGAAGAACAGAGTTGTTAGTATTTGAAGTTAAGATTAAGACAGAGGTACAGGTTGAAGATTTGTTAACAGGGTTTTTCTGAAGGTAAAAAAGACCATTTTCTAGAAGACACGGTTGTTGATGATCAAGTTTAACATTTAAAGCCAGAAGTACACAGTACACTAAGGAGCAGAGGTTGTTGATGGTTAGATTTTGACATTAAAGGCAGAGGTACCAAAGTGGTGTTGGATTTCTCAAAACTCCACAAATGAAAAGAGCCACTTTCTAAAGGGCAGAGTGCTTGGTGATTGCATTTGATATTAAAACAGAGGTGCAGGTATTATGTTGATCTCTTAAACTCACAAGCAGAGAGTATGTTTCCTAAAAACCACTGTGCATTGGTTATACATCTAACTTGGGTCTGCCTTTACCGAAACCATATTGTATCATGTTGAAGACTTGTTGACAGAGATTTTTAAAAGTAAAACAGCATAGTGAAGGATAGAGGTTGTTGATGTTAGATTTGACATCAAAGGCAGAGGTACAAAGGTGGTGATTAACTTCTCAAACTTCACAAGTGAAAGGTGTTTTCCTTAACACTGTGGGCTAATTTTTCACCTAACCAAAAGGTCTCCTTTCTTTCCACTGTATGATCCCTACAAAAATCTGTTGACAGAGGTATTTTTCAAGATGAATGACCTGAAGAGCAGGGTTTTTTATATTGGAGTTTTGTTTTGAAAACACAAATACCAGTGTTGGTTGATCCCTAGCAGACTCACCAAGAGGAATGATTGCTTAATACTACATACAGGAAATTTATACAGCATATTGTCTCATCTTTATTGATGGTTTTCTATTTGAGAAGTTTACATAGCTGAAGTGTATCCAGATTTGAAGGACTGTTATTTATAAGTGCAGAGGTGGCTTATTCCAAGAACATTGTTGCATTTTATTCAAAATCACAGGGTCCATATCTGTCCAAGCAGTGTAGTGGCCAGTTTCAATCCAGCAGAGAATTTTTCATACATTGAAGGCAGTTTGCCTCTTCCAAAGCTTGTTTCAAAGTCAAAATGCCTCCAAAATGAGATCACAAAGGCGGACAACATAAGAGATATGAGCCTATCTCCATAGAAGAAATCAATGCTCACCCATCAGTGCTTTTCAATTTCCATGAAGTAGGCTGTCTTGATTTCTGTCAGAGGATAGAAGAAGTCAAGAGTTTCTCGCCACTTACACATTTGTGCGCTTTGAGATTCAAGGACAAACACTTCCGGTTAGCAGGTCTTGACTTCAAAATCTCTCCAAGGTATGTATCCAAAGCTACCAAGATCTCGTATCATGGTGAAAAGTGGTTTAAACAAGCGCATCTTGATACGGAAGTTATAATGTTTTACTCATCCAAGCGGGAACATAGCCCCAAACCATCCTTTGCTATTTCCCTTTCTCTATCTTCCTTGACAGTTATCGCCTACGTGCATTGAAGGCCATAATGAGATACTTCACTTGTGAAGGGAGGTTTAGCCAAATCTTTGCCTATCATGTTCGCTTATTGATGCATTTTACCAGGAGCAGACAATTAAACCTCCCATACTTTTTGTCCAAAAGCATAAAGAAAATGGCAGCAACTGTCCAAAAGAAAGCTCCACCTCAGCAAATCCCTTCTCTCTTTCACCATTCCTTGATCAAAATCATCTTCTTGCACCAGCTGGAGAAGAAAGGGGTTTCATGGGAGTCATTCATTAGCCATGCCGATTTCGCCACTGTCCCTCCTGTTCATGTGTCTCCTACTCAGCCTGTCCATCGCCCAGTGCCTTTATCTAGTAGGCCTACCCCGAAAAAATTCAAGATGATCACTGGGCAGCCAAGTAAACAAGGAGAAGGAGAGGGCAGTGAGCCACAGGGAGAAAAGGAGGATGATGAGCAGCAGCAGCCAGATTTTGAGGGACAGCAGCAGTTGGAAATCAGTGGACAGCAGCTAGAGGTTGATGAACATCATCAAATTCAGGAAGAGGGACAGCAGCTAGAGGTTGATGAACAACAGCAAGTACAGGAAGAGGAACAGCAGCAGACAGAGGTTGAAGAGCAGCAGGTTGAGCAAACAATTGAAGCATCTTTTGAGCCACAAGCTGGACAAGATGTTGAGGAAGGACAGCAAGCTGAAGCTGCCTCCTTGACGGTGACCAAAACTGTTCCTAAAAAGAGGAAATTGCCCAAAAAGACAACTTCTAGCTTGCCAAGGAGAAAAAGCGCTAGATTGGCCTTCAAAGGCAAAAGTGCAGTTGGAGAAAGTGCCAAGCATGGAGGTAAATCAGCTGTCATCCCTATCCCAAGCGATGACAGTGATAATGAGGCCCGCATCCTTGAAAACCTCCTCATTCAAAAAGAAGGGCAAATTGAGGTGTTACAAGAAGATCTTCAAAGGGCGAGGAATTTCAACCATTTCTTGGAGGTTGAAAACAAACAAATGAAGTATCATGCAGCCATTCATGAGGCAAGGGCGATCAAGTATAAGAAAGAGGCAGAAAAGGTGCAAGTAAGAATTGAAGAGCTCATTGGCGAGTTTGATGATGAAGAGGAGGAGGACCAGCCTAGGCGAAAGAGGCCTAGGACCATCGGGCTTAGAAGAGCCTTGGAGAAACAGAGAGCAGAAGAACAAGCTCAATTCAAAGCCTTTCCTCTCACTGCCCTCTTTGAGCAGGAAATTGAGGAAAACAAGGAAGCATGGCTTGAGAGGGCTAACCAACATTTGGAAACAAAGCTTGAGAAGGCAAACAGGGATCTTGAGCTACAGAGAAAAAGGACTCTTCACTTTCAGAAGCTAAATCAGTTTGCCAGGCGAAAATTGAAGGTAGCACAAGAAAAATTGAAAAAGTTGAAGGAGAGGCGCCTAGCACGGAAAGAAGAAAAAAGCATATCAGCCCTTGATATTTTGGCTTCAGCTTCGGAGCATGTTTCTATGGACCCTCGGTGTGTGCCAATTTTGGGCACATTTGACTTTGTTTTGCATTTGGGTTTATGGAAAACTCATGATAATAATTTCAGTTTGATGATTTGTCAAGGGAGGAGGATGATCCCAATGGGTTCCATAATTCCATGAGCAGGTCTCCAGCATTTTTCAGGGCATTTGAAGATCATTCGCCCCCCCAAATTGGCGAAAAACAGCCTCATTTTGCACATTCTGCCCGCCATATCAGCAGCTTGCTATTTTCTGGGTTTTTTCGCACAGGTACAGTTTTGAGGGACTTTCGGAGATCAGATTGAGATGATTCCACCTGCGCCGGAAAGCAGACACAGAGAGCTTGTCGTGTGTGAGCCTCATTTCGACATGGAAGTTCCTTTTCATCCAACAAATCAGGGGACCCTTTTGGTGCATATGTGAAGTATTTTGTAATTTTTAGACTCTGAAAATACACTTTTCTGATATGCATTAAGAAACATTTTTATCATGGGAGGATATTATGAAATCAATAATTTTCATTTTTAGCGATTTTTTAGATATTTTATGGGATATTTTGTGCCTTGGGCTTTGCAAACTCAGGGACAGAATTTGAATGTGGAGACTGTGAATGGATAGTAATTTAGCTCCATGAGGTTTCCTCCCTCAACCTATTTATATGGTTCTGTTGTTCATCAGTGAACTTGAGAGAAAATTAGTACATTGGTCATATGAAGCTTTGAAGAATACATTAGTTATGATTTTTGGACTGCCTCTTGGATGCTTTTGAGGAATGATGAAGGATTGTTGATGGATTCCTTGACATGGTAGAATGGTATGGTGCTTCTTAATGTGTTTTGTCTTCTAGTTTTCACTCATAATTCATATTTCTTGCTGCTATAGATCAGTAAAGATTGATTTTGAGATATGCCCATGGAGGCACCTCAAAATCCATGAATCTTCATAGCTTGATGTTTTCTTCTCCCTTAGTTATGCTAAAGAATTCTTAGCTGCTCTTTAGTAACCTAAGGTATTGTTGCTAAGTTTTATTCATCAGTTCCATGTATGTTGAGTAGGATGTATGGGTTGCCCTACCTACCTATCAGCTGCCCATAGTTCTGTCCATAAAACTTTCTCTTTGACTGATTTGTTGATCATTTTGTTGAACCAAGGAGGCCTAGTCCAGATCTAGCCCTTTGCCTAAAACTATGAAAACTTATTTGTCCAAGTGCCCAATGACTTAGAGACTATGTTTAGGCGTTCCGGCATAGTTTATGAGTTGTTAGTTTGTCTTATGTGTTTCCCAAGTACGGTATACATTTCAGAAATTCAGGGGTCTTATACCTCTATGTATGGCTGGAATGTTTGATTTCTATGTATTGATTAGCTTATAGTTATTCCTAAGCATGATTAATTGGCTTTCTATTACATGTTTATGTCTGCTGTTAACTAGTTTGCACTTGGAAAATCTTGTCTTTTCATAACTTATTGTTCATTTAATCCATTTTTCCCGAAAGTCCCTTCTATTGTGAATCAAATCAGCCTTAGTAGCGTTGAGTTCGGTAGACGAGTATATAGCGACAGTCCCCCAGCAAGTTGTGAGGCCATCTGGCTTTGAAAGATGTTTTTTGGCTTATTTGGTCAGCTGTTGAGACCTTCAGTGATTTACTGTGATAATCAGAGTTGCATTAAACTCACGGAGAATCCAATATTTCATGACAGGTCAAAGCATATCGGGATCAAATATCATTTCATCAGAGACTATGTTCAGAAAGGAGCTATGAAGCTTGAGTATATTCCCACTGATGAGCAGGTTGCAGATATTCTTACCAAAGCCTTACCACGGGGCAAGCATGTCTACTTCGGAGACAAGATGGGTGTGGTGAGGAACACCTTCCTCGGTAAGAGGGAGTGTTGAAATTTGGTTACCGGAGGACAGGTGGTTCCCTAAGGCTTTGATCTTTGTCCTAGGGAAAAGTGTCCAAAAGAATTTAATTTTTCTCCTAAAGTGACTTTATAATTTTTATAAAGTCAAATCTAATTTAAAAGTGACTTTAAGTGATAAAGTTACTAAAGTCTAATTTTAAAGTGACTTTAATAAAGTCAATATAAAATTAGAAAGGAAAAGTGACTTTGGAAATAAATGACTAAGTGGGTTTTTATTAAAGTGGGGTGAATTAAAAAATAGAAAGTGAGATTTAAATGAGAATTTAATCTCAGCCCTAGATCTCAATCTATTTCAGCCATTGGATTTAGGGATTCCCCAAAAGTCACTTAGGGTTAGGTTAAAGGAGGAAAAGGAGGGAAAATGTCATTCATTCTTTCATGAGTAGATTGAGAGAAGGAGAAAGAGAGAGCTGGAGATTTTTCTGAGCAGTGAGAAGAAGGAGGGCAACAGCAGTGATATTCAGCAAATCCGTATAGCAAGAGCAGAGCACGAAGTTTGAGACAAGAGGGCCGTATAGCAAGAGCAGAGCACGAAGTTTGAGACAAGAGGGCACAAATTTCGAGGGAGGAAAGACAACATTTAATGCTGCACGTTTTTTGAGGTCCGTACAGCAATTTGAAGGCACGGTAATCGAGGTTCGTACAGCAGGAGAGAGAGGGCTATTTTCTGAATCCGTACAGCAGAAAAATCAGCGCTGAAATCGAGGCCGTACAGCAGATTTAAGGCAGCTGTACAGTACGTTTTTCGAGGCAGTCGTACAACAGTTTTTGACAGGACGTACAACACGTTTTTCGAGGCAACCGTACAGCCGTACAGCACAGATTTCAATGCTGTTCGTACAACATTTAATGCTGGACTGTTTGCTATAATTTCTGTTTTTTGTGGGCACGGAAACTGAGGCGGAGTTTTGGCACGATTTTCGAGATAAGTACAGTTTTTGAGGTTGCTGTAATTTTTGCTGTGTAAATTTCTATCTCACTGTAAAAAGCATTTTTCAGAAAAATAAAGAGAAGCTTTCAAACTGGTTTTCCCCAAGAGTTGTAGGGGGTTTTTCCAGAGTCATGTTGACCAAAAATATCTGTGTTAAAATGTGTGAATGACTGTTTTAAGCTTGCTGATTTTTATTTCTGCATTTTCCAGCATTCTGTAAATTTTCCAGAATTTGTGTTTTCAGCGAAAATTTATTTTCCAGTTTGTTGAATGTAAGGATATGGGAAAGGGCATTTAACTATTTGGAGAAATAAGGTGAAACTGAAAACCGGGGTGGGAAACAAGAAATTTCTACAAAAATCAACAATTTTAAATCTTGAACCAAGAACCTAGCAATTGGTTCGTAGCATATTATTATAGATATACTAGATAAAAGGAGAACTAGGTTCTTAACACAATTATTCTGTGAAAGCAAAAACATTAACCAATCTCAATCACATGTGACATACAAATTATGCCCAATCAATAGTTCTTCATTAACTTAATGTTTTGAACCTACTTGGGCTCTTGTCCAGGGATAATGGCCCAACTAAGGAAAGTACATTTAGAACATACCTTGGATCTGATCCAACTAATCAGTTCCTAGATTTGTCCTTGATCTACTTGGATGATCTGGATTTCCAATGCTGTATCCCTGCACCTTCCTCGGATTTAGCACACTTGAGTATCTCACTCCTCACTTGAGAAAATCCCTCTCTCAATGGCTTTTGCTGCAGTATGTTGTGTTCTCCTCTCCTTAGCCTTGCTTTTATAACTTTTTGTTGAGTTGAATCCCTAACCCTAATCTCCAAAGTGAAGGATGGTCGAGATGAAATCTTGCCTCAATGGGGATCAACAATTGAGATTAAAACGTGATCACTAAAGTAAATACTTGACTTTTCCTAAGTTTCTTTAGCTCAATAGCCAACATAATTAATAATATGTTTTTTCTAAGTTAGACTAAGTCTAAGTTACAATAGCAACTTACTCAATACTTGAGCAAGTGTTCTAAGGAGACTTTGGGCGACTTCTGGATGCCTAGGCACTTAGGCCTATGCAGAAGTACCTACCCGAGCTACAAACATCAACATACTTAACACTTCAGAGTCACATCAATCAAACGAGGGAGCAACTATGCCTGTTGTTAAACATGAAGCAGGCATCCACCAAGTAGTTGTGCTTCTTGGCTCAAGGCTTGTTCTTTGTGAAGTAAATGCTCAGTTAGAGCAAGCTAATATTTTGCTTACAACCACCTACCAATGAGTCCAGTGACTTGCCAACGAAATCCTTCAATTTTTATTCACTTGGAAAATTATTTTCTCTCAGCAAGATTGTCAACGGCCTTCTTTGCTTAGACCATTCCTTCCATTGAAATTGGATACTAGGGAAATGGAGTCAACTTATCTCCTTGTGATGTTGACCAAGTGGGGGAGATCGACCAGGTGATAGAGGGATTGGCCAGGTAAATATAAAATTTGATTCAAGGGATGGAGTTGACCAATGGATTAACCAAGTCAACCAAGCTAGGATAGAGGTCGACTAAACATCCAATTCAACTAGTAAGGGGATGAGTCAGCTGGCAATCAATTAGTTGACAAGTTTGATGGATGTCAACCAAGACTGTGATGCAAGTCGACTAGGTAATTATATTTCGACCAAGCTAGAGTAAATCAACTAATTGAAGAGTAAGTCAATTTAGGGGAGATGCAGTTGACTAGTGGATAAGAAAATCGGTCAGGAGATCAACTAAATTGAGCAAGCTAGTATGGATTGACCAAGATGAAAAATTCTGTACCCAGGAGAGATGCGTAAGGCCACATACATGTGGGAAAACAATAGACACTCCAACAAATAAAATTGACCCAGCAGCCAAAAATTTGACTTACGAGTTAACAAAATCGACTAGCAATGTTTTGAATTACCCTGCAATTATTTGAAATGCTTGGGTGGAAGGAAATTGACCAAGCTAGAGAAATTCGGCTAGAGAGGGAATAATTTGACACAAAGCAAGGAGTCACTCCCAGCGTGTATGGTCCCCACGGCCATCATACAACTGTGTGGGTGAAATTCAACTTGACCAGTAAAGAAGAATTCACCCCCAAGCAATAACATTACAGTCCAAACGACTTCTGGTCGATTTCTCCTTGTTAGTTGAATGCTCTTTTGTGTGCTGGGCATGGAGTGCAAATGTTAATGGATGCTAGTGGTCGTAAGAAATCCCACATGTTAGTAAAAATTCAACAGTGGGCAACATAGCATCTGTTGGCTTCCACAGAAAATGAATAGGAAATGATTTCTGAGCCTTGTGAAAGATGATAGATAGTTGTAATATTCCTAATTAGCACCGCTAATTGGAATATTTGATTTTGTATAGTTTTATAGACTATAGTTAATTAATAAATAAAAGTGAGAAAAGGTCTAACTCACTTAAATAAAATAAAGTGTTTCCTAGTAGAGGGCAAACGTTGTAACTTAAAGGGGAAAGCGGCAGGGGTCCACACACATGAGAGGCCTCACGCTCAAGCTCTAAGGTAAGCTACTTGTGGTCAAAGGGAACCCAGGACGCGATTAGGGTTTTTTTTTGAGGGAGCTAGCACTATAAAAGGTGGGGGTTTCACTCCATTTGGCATTGTTGATATGATATTGATATTGAGAGCTAGACTTCTGTCTACTTCAGCACGCCGGTTGTTTAGTCGGTCTGCAGCACTGTTTAGTGCAAACTGAGTGTCTCCGGTCGGAGATCTCACCCTTGGCTCCGGGGGACTTCGAGTGCCTGCTCGAGCAAGGTTTTCCTTCAGTTTTCAGTGGTGATTTGCAGTAGTTTTCTGGTGGACGTTTTGCAGAGGAGTTGCCCCTTTTGTGACTGCGCAGTCTAGGAGAGAGGACGCAGTCCCAGCTAGGGAGGACGCAGTTATTGTGAGCAGGTTTGTTGTGTGGGGATTTGGCAGAGATTTCAGCGTTTTCCAGCCCTGAGGAGTTTTGCTATTTCATCCGGAGGGTTTGCAGGTGGATTCAGCCCTTTCTCGACGTGTTTCTTGAGCCCTGTGACATTCTGGAGGCACGGCGTTTTTTGTAGGAGGAGGGTTTCGGGGGTGATTTTCGGGTGGTCCGTTTGGTACTGGTTTAGGTTTGGGGAGGTGGCGAGGTTGGGTGTTCAGATGATTCAGCTCATTAAACAGGGGATCAACAAAGCTGGTGTTTATTCAATGACGATTCTGGCCCACGATTTCTTCCCAGCCAGTAGCATCACGATTTCTTGTAGCAGCCATTTCCTGTTTTTCTGAGAGGGTTCTTCACTTGCCTTGAGCAAGGATAGGTGCATTTATTCTGATTATCCATTGTATCTCATTATATGCTCAGATTAATAAAATGGCTTAGCATTTCCGGCATTTTTATGTCTATTTGTTCCATATTCTAGTTCCGGCATTTTTCTCTATATAGCTGCTTGTTGTTTTCTTGGGTATTGTGGTTATTCCCGTTGGGAATATTACA